>WSUE01000060.1:5361-151435 GCA_019633535.1 Tulasnella sp. JGI-2019a | reverse complement strand
AAGGTTGTCCTCAGACAACGCTATCTTCCTATCCAATTAGCAGCTCCTATCACTGTGTGGTGAACGATTGCCAAGTGGTTAAACTCTTAGGGGGCGCTTCTTGCAGTGTGGGAATTGGACTTCGCCCGGACACTTGCTTCATGGTGTGTGCATAGAACTTGAACATAACCTTGTTAACGGTGACTTCTCCTCTGCGCATGTAGATACCTAAACATGTAGAAATGTTGGCTTTCCAAGGCGCGCAGGTAGAATGAACAAACATAACAAATGTTGACTTGGGGACTTGGCACGCTTTGCAAGGTTGAATGTAGACCAATGGGCATTTGCTTGGTGTGAAGTCACATAGGGCAAATGTAGGCGATGAGGGCAAATACAATATGACAAATGACTGTTTGAATTATGGCTTGCAAGACCACACAGTGCAGGCAGACAGAAGATGCAATTGTGGATGGTCTTCTACATAACCTCCCAGGTCTTAGGGAGGGTGGTAACAGACACCAATTTCAACCTCCTAAATGCTTCGACATTCCCAGGGATGTGATGGTCTTTGGTCTCATTGCTTGCATTACTGTTGAATGATAGAGCTTCTCTTGTCCCTTTCTTAGTTGGATCATTGATCGACAAGGTCAACAGGAAGCTAGTGTGTATGCAGCAGAACCTTTTTGTCCTCAAGGCATCAAATGTCCTCATTATTTGGTTTGAGCATCATCACAGTTGATTGGCACTTTCCCACTTCTTTCTGAGAGTGACTATCAATGGACACAGAGGCCTGTCTAAAATGATTATTTCATGTTTCCCATAGCAGCCACAGTTGGTGTGGCAGTGATGGCACTGGGAGAGAATCCCTGAACTCTTGCATTGCATGGATGTTTGAGGCTGGACTGGTGCAGGCTCTTCTTGACCAATAACTCTACTACTGACAAGCCATTCCTGTTGGCCCATCTTTGATCTAATATCATCCACATAGAGGGAGAAATATTCCCATTGTTTCTTTGTGGATCCAACTATCTCAGCCAAGGCAAAACCATTACACAAGTTGCTGGTTGGCCAGGCAGTGCCATGGTGGACCTGGCTGGTGGAAATGGCAAGGTCTGGAGCAGTTCTGGTCTGCACTGATAATTTGCTGCCTTGGTGAGAATGGAGTCATAGTAGAAAACTTCGTCACTTGCATGCCGAGATCAGCATCTCCAAGCATTGAAGTGATATAACTTCCATGAATCATTATATAAAGCGGTTTTGAACCAAAAGGAGACACCACCTGAAGAACCTCAGATTGCATTTAACAGCATCAATGCTTCAGGGGTCTATAACAAAGTCTCGGTGAGTATGTTGCACTCTGAATGTGATTGGGGTAGAGCTCACAGTATGGGTAGTTGGTCTGGCCTACAATAGGCCTTACTGGTGTCTATTCAAACCTGGAGAGCTACAGTGGGAGAGAACATCTGAAAGTTATTTTCTGCTTACATGTAGCAAAATGTCGAAGACTTATGAAGGAGTCAGTCAAGTCGGTGATGAGTATGACGAAAGAATCGAGTTGGGGAACGCGGAAAGCCATGAGGTTTGTGGTGAGCTGAGAACTTTGGAATTTGGTATAAGATTGCTTAGCTGGTTGATAGCCCCATGCAATATACATTCTTCATATATATATAGTATGACAGGGTGTGCATGTACGAGAGTAGTGTCATTCATGCCGATGCGAAGCAAAGCAGCCGAGCCAATAGCAGGGAAGGACACCATACAAACTAACGCCACTATTAAAGTTGCCTCAACGAAAACATATGCGAGGGAGGCCGAGACAATGCCTGGAACATGAAATTGAATACCCAGTATAATCGGTACCGGTACGTATCAGCACACAATGATTCATTTCAATAACTATTCCTGCCATATCGGGATAGATTGGAAATGTGTTCATGGAGTATTTGCCAGCTAATTCGTGCCGCATAATCGCAAGGACTCCCGGTGACACGATGCCTATGACCAAATGGTGCTGACCAGCCGCGGCTGAACCTTGGCCGGTTGCGTAAATCGGGACGGCCTGACTTCTCTTCTGTGACTCTTCACTTTCGCCCATGCCGATATTTAATTTGCCAGCCAGCCCTGTAACGGCTACCTTCACGATTGATCTTTTGCATATCGGCCCAATATCCGCTCGGCTTATCGATCGACAAGATCTTTGCACGTTGGTGATTGCCAGTTTTCCTAACACTTGGACGCGGAAGTTTCTAGCTTTAGTCATGTCGGCCAGTGCAGTCGGACCCCACAAGCTTGTTGGTAGGGTCGCAGGTTCAGAGGGCTTCTATGTGCGGACGGTGAACTGAGGTCGTTGATCGACCGTTAAATTGTACCACATGATAAGGCTGGTCGGAGCGCGGTTGACCTGCCGAGATGGGATTTCATCTTAGGAAGCGCTGCTGATGCCAGGGCCTAGCTCTTCGAAATGTTTTAACAATACATTTTTACTTATGGTATACGTGCACGCTTCTTTCGTGCTGCTTTATCCGAACAATGGGGCTTTAGTGGTGCTCGCTACACCTATATAAAAAAAAATCCGGAATGTCCCTGCTGTGACTGGCGACAGTTGATGAATGCTCTACATAGTCATCTGGACTCCCCAAAGAATGCCACAACGATAATATTGCTGAGCGCGTCTACGTTCTTGAATACGGTAATCATCGTTCACTACGGACTCTCATCCTTTTAGCCGTTGCAAGTCGGAGCCAGGGTTTACCGTGATCTGGTTGCTGTTGATCAGTTACCTGCTAATGAGCCTGGATAATGGTTGCTATAAAACAATGGCACACTGCTTTTACACATTGGACAACTCCGATGTTTTTTGGTTGAATACATTTCAAGCCCCTACGCTGATAATTGCCTCTAACAATACAGCTCCTAAGGATGCAAATGCTATGTATTGCGTTCAAGACATGAGTAGATGGTAAAAATCACTGAATGAAGTTTGTATGCACAAGCTTCAAGGCATTGCCCTGATGCTTAAATGGTATACAATAGGATAAGGTAGAAAGGTAAGGGGAATTTATGCCTCAAGAGGTGTTGGGCATGCTGGACAACAACCGGGACTCGAGGGGCTCCCAATCCTTCTACAGCGACCGCTCAGAGCTTAAATGTTTCTCTAGATCGCAAAACAATATTCTCGACACCAGAGTTTCATCTGAAGCCAATTGGTTCGTTAGCGAGTGGTGAGCTCATAGGTGAGGCCCAGCTCGCCAGAACGTTCTTCCGGGCAGAGGGCACGGGGTTTTCATATGGTGATCGGGTGTAGGAACTGTGATACTAGGGATAGTTAGTCTGTAGTACATGCTGATACTTCATGCAAGAACCCATTCCTTATGCTGCGTGTTCACACATCGATGACTGGCTTTGAACTGATATGATTTGGAGTCAACAAGGGGGGAGATTAACATTACAGAAGGGCAGCCACCAGTTTTAAAAGGAACCAGCCTCCATGCACTCTATCTTTCTAAACTCTGCACACATATACAGAATTACTGCCTAACCCTATCCAGATCCTCCTGTAGGTCCATCGAGCCCCGCGGTCGCTTCGTTTATGAATGGCAACCTATGGACAAACAAAGGTAAACTATGTCAGTATCGCATTTCCTTACACCGAACAACCACAAAGCTCGCGCACGGATCAAGACATGAAACAACGAGGCACTGGTCGGGGTGTCCGTACTGGAAACGAAAAGGGAAATAACTTGAAGAAAGGACAAGGAAAGAACAATATCCCGATTGTCGCTTTCTTTTATGGTACTCTGATGCACCCGGTGGTCTTGCGCCGGGTGATCGGGAACAACGGAGAGCACCTGGAGACTTGCTCCGCCACTTTACTTGTGAGATCAAGTGATTTTAGCTCTAGTGGAACGTAGCCTAATCGCCAATGTCTCGCCATGTGTTAGTCACACACTCGGCTTCATATACGGCGTGAAGACGTCCCCGCCGTTGTGACTAGCGATGTCGCACGGAAGGTCATGAGAGGCCAGGCTCTCAGCACCTATGCTGAGACTGTCCGTGGCGTCTTGGTTCGTGGTCTGACAGAACAAGATCTCGCACGTCTGGACGAATTCGAGGGAGAGGTACGTACGTTTTCACAAGTGATCGAACGAGCCGTTGGGTGCCTCGTACCTGATTGTCACCTACGTAGGTTTATCGTCTCAAGTCAGTATCTACTACGCCGATCTCACCCTGGGCGTCTCTGAATGATGACAACATTTTAACGCTGTCCACCTTTCCTGATGTGGACTCAACTGTTAAAATCTCTGCCTTGACCTATGTCTGGAACTCTTCTATCGCACTTCTGGAACCGCGCATCTGGAGCTATGACGATTTCTGCCGGGACAAGCTCGCGCGATGGCTCTAAATAGATTTAACTGCCGCAGAACTGATCTTCTATCGAGCTCCGATATGCCTTGGAATACACTTCCTTTATTTGTGAAGTGGTCTACCAATTAATATTGGGTCTCATGACAATAAAAATACTTCGAGCAGGACTCTTGAACGAGTGACCGAAGAGGAGCTCCTTCACAGCGGTGTACAGCTCCAGAAGGGCTTGTGACCCAAACTTAGATTTTTATATGCTGGATTGTGACTGGTTATACTTCATCCAGGAGCTTTGTCACATCTCCCGAGGACTCGTGGAGTGCATTTCGAATCATGGATGAAGAGTAATTGAGTAGCCCAAAGGCAATTTGTCGCCTATCCGCACCAGCTTTATCGACGAACCATCTTAGTGTAAGTGAATGGTTGACGCCTACGAATAGGTCTCTAACCGAACGATTTTTGATCGTCATATTTTGGAGGCAATATGGAGGCTGAGATCAACCTAAATAGAACTCTCCCTCCCCAGAGACGATAGCCACAGCTGCCCCGTTGTAAGTGTGGGGCTCTCGATGGATAACCCCGTATTGGTTGTGCTGCAATCAGTCGCTTACGGATCGATCATGCACGACTGGTTGAAGAAGGATATTCCAGCAAGAGTCGTAGGTATCGTACCTGAGTCACATGGTTCAAGTTGGTCGCATACACAGCTTTCCACATCTTCAAGAAATATTTCGAACATTGCCTCAAGTAACTGAAAAATGTAGTGTTCTCAATGTTCATGATGTCATGGGAAAGTCATGGCTGATTCAAATTGCAGTTGTCAATCGGTCAATGTCCGAACGGAAACAAATCTCCAGCGTGTCCCTTAGAACTCAGTCTGAGGCTGATTCCATAACGCAAGCAGCAGACGACATCGCAATGATGATTCAACAGGCACGACAGGAAGAAACGTCCAAGTCGCAGGTGTTGATTCAGAGGGCGCAATGGGAGGCGGCACAGCTTCGTGCTGAGGGTGTTCGGACGAAAGAGAAGTTGACTAAGGAGATCGAAGTCTTGAAGGCACAGTTGGCAGCCGCGAAGAGCGCACAACTACCGGCCAAGTAACTATATGATGCCGATGGGCATAGGGGGGTGTGTGCTTCCCACGTGCCCTTTGGATAGTCCCGTGCGAAACGTACCACAATGATCAAAACAAACCTTGGGTTTTGAACTCGACGTTCGCTTTTCTCCCCCTCACTTCCCTCCCCTTGAACTCGACTTCGACGCTCTGTTCGGTTTCTACGACGCAATCTACCAAAACACAGAGTCGATCGTCCTCAAAGTTCACCATGAACACAGCGGGCAGTAAGAGGCCGAGAGAGAGCGATGCTCCTATTCCCCTCGATACCGCTGACGTGGCCATTGGTGGTGAGGCTGCAGTCAACGACGCCGAGTCCACTACCGTCCCTTCATCCTCTGCGAGTAGAAAGAAAGCCAAGACAGATGGTCAGTAGCATCGCTTATCTACAATCTATGAAAGCTGTCTATCAGACTGACGTATCTATGGCCTGGGTTTCGGGGTTACAGCCTCCGCCGATGGAGGCGACGTCGCTGGTATGAATGGTGGACCTGCAGGAGACGATACGCCCTCGACATTTCCCACGTCTGTCGATGTCGAAAAATCTGCCACCATGGATACAGCAGCAGAGTCCTCTGCTGCCGCCGCGAAGCCGGCACCGAGGCGCGCACAGAGAAAGTCTGCTCTTGCCGCCAAGAACAAAATCATTGCTGCTGAAGCTACTGTCGACGAGACCGACGAGGACGTGTTCGTCAAGAAGAAAGTCGATAACAATAATGCAGCTCCCTCATCATCCACCGCCGAACAGCAAGCCATTGCAGGGACCACTGCCCCCGCTGCCAACGCTAAGGCAGCGGCCTCTGCTCCTACTACCATCTCTACCAAACTTGTTCCACCGCCTGTCGTCCAACGCAGTCGTGGTCGTGGCGGAGACCGCATCCCAGAAGGCCAAACCCCTCCAACCGTCTCGGCCAGTGCAGCCGCAGCGCTTGCCGCCTTACACCCGCAGGACCCAAACAACCCCTACATGCTGCCTTACCCCCATATGAGCATGATGCATCCAGCCATGATTCCACCTAATCCATACTTACCCCCACCGCCGCCAGGGTCATACCCGATGTTTTCCCCAGGCATGATGCCGGGACCAGGGGGGTACCCGATGATCCCCCCCGGCTTCCAGATTCCTGGTCAACAGGCACAGCAGCAACCGGGCCAGGAGGGTGCAAATACCAGCGGTGATAGTGGGAATGGGGATGGCGGGGAGCAACAAAAGGAGGGGGAACAAAAAGAAAGTGGCGCTTCTGGCTTAGCTGAAGGAGGTGCCACTGGAGAGGGCCAATCCAACGAAACCAACGCGAATAGTGGGGACCAAGCGAAGAATACCAATGGTGACGCTACAGCTGGCACTGCTGCCCAACCTCAGCCACAGCCTCCTCATCATCCGTACGCATACGTCTACCCGCCGCCCGGCTTCGCGGGTCACGTCATGCCAGCGCCTGAATACCTTCCAAACCCCAACGACCCAAACGCGCCTCAGCATCACCACCATGTCGGAGTTCACCCACATCATCATCCTCACCCTCTCCCTCACATGCAAATGATCCCTCCTATGACGCACCATGCCGTCCCGAACCCTACCGGAACCCATCACCCACCTCATCCAGCCCTGCATCAGACGCATCATCACCCCGGTATGGCATCCACGATGCAGCTCACCCTTCCCTTGGCCGTTACCGACTCTGCGCTCCCATCCCACCTTGACGCCCTCATTCGCGCACCCGACTCGTTGACTGTGACGTACACCGAAGTTCCTGATGGTGCATACTTGCTGAGGAGCGATTTTGGCGAGCCATATCCGAAGCAACTTGAACCACCTAGGAAGGTGACAGAGATCCGGTGTCTCTTCTGCAAGCGGCACTATTCTGGACCCAATGCAAGGGGCATGTGGAGGAGGCATGTCACTGGGAAACATGACTTTGCGTTCGAGAGGAAGCCTGGAGGAGGGGGAGGAGGTAGTGGACATGGCGGATCGAGAGTCGGCGGGAGGAGCGCACCGATCGTTATGGATGAAGATGACGATGAGGGTGGCGGAGGTGGTGATGGCGGTGCCAGCGGCGCTGATGTTGGCAATACCACTATGAACAGCGGTGAAGGTCCGGATGGTCAAGGTGGTATGGGCGGCATGAACTTGGACGGGATTATAGGTATGGGCGGGTTGATGTCAATGAACGGCCTACCCGTCCCTGGGGCTTCCACAGGCCAGCCTCAGCAACAACCAGGCGGTCACAACCCTGCAATGCACTTCGGTCCCGTACCTATCCTTCACCCACCCCTCGGTTCTATCCCTCCACATCCTCACTCAGGCCTCGACAATCCCAACAAGAAGCGCTCTGGCGGCGTTGGAGCTGGTAACGGTGGTGGTGGTGTGGTTCCTCGCGTCCACCCTCTCCTTACAAAAGAAGAACGTATCGAACGCGCGCGTGCAAGTAAGAGGCATTACGCGATGAAACGTAGGGCTTTGGAGAAGATGAAGCAAGGAGGAATACCCAAGGGCGCCCGGTTGGAGAACGGTGTCTTCATCTTGACGGATGGGACGCAGATCCCTGCAGATCCATCTGTGGAGTATAAGGACTTGAGTGTCAAACCGGGCGGAGGGCTGAGTGCTGTGCATGGTGGTACTGTTGGAGGGGACGACGACGACGAAGACGATGAATTTGGCTCGGGAAGCGGTGTGAAGGGCAAAGGGAAGAAGAAAGGCCGGGGACGTGCCTCAAGGACAAGCAAGAAAGAGATTGCAGATGACGACGATGAGGGTGACGAAGACGACGACGATGGGCATATTGGAGACGAGAGTGGTGTGTTGGGTGACGTCAACATGGATCACCCTGGCGATGGTGATACCTCGATGTCGATGGGAGACTTAGCGCTAATGGGCCATCACGGGCTCGTACAGATGGACGGTGGGCAGATGAACATGATCGCTGGCGGTGGTCCGGGCATCAGCGTCGACATGGATCCGTGGGGTGGTGCGTCTGCATCTGGCCCTGTTCTTGTTTCAACTTGATGTGTCTTTTCCCATTTATACTAATATTCGATGCCTTCCTTTCTTTGGCCCATGGATCATGTTCTCCAGATCCGAACGCGGCTGCAGCAATGTATCAACAACATCAACATCAAGAACAGGTGAAGGCGGCAGCCGCCGCTGCCTCCGGTGGACTGCAGGGGAAATTAGCGGAAATCCCTATCGTGAACAGGGGAGGTTACAAGCTCTCCCCAGTGCCACAATCCTCCATGCAAGACGCCAATGCCAACACTGACCCGAATGAAGGGTTTACTGCTCCTGCGTCGGAGGACTTGACAGCCACGGCTCCTCCTGTGGCTGCTGCGACCAAGCCAGCGCCAAGGAGGGGTGGCAGAAGGTCTGCTGCTACTGCGGCACCTATCGATGACGAAGAACATGACGACGGGAATGCCGAAACATCCAGGGCAGGTTTGCGTAGGGTTGGGCTGAGGACAAGAGGGGAGAAGAAAGACATTGCCCCCGTATTCCCTCCCGATAATACGTCAACGGTGGAGAGTGCAGTGACCAGTGCAACTGTTGGTGGTGGTACATCGACTGCCCTGCCTCCTGGTATCATCCCACCTGGGGAGGACGAGCCTGAGAGAACCTTTTGTTATTGCAATGACGTCGAGTACGGGAACGTGAGTGCTTCTATCACATTCTTACTTTTGGGGCGTGAAGCTGATTAGATCCGTTTTGGGTATAGATGATCGGTTGTGACAATGGCCCTAACTGCTCCCGTGAATGGGTGAGTCGGCCGCTAGTCTCATACTACTATTATGATACTTATTTTTTGGCGCCTCGGATGTAGTTCCACCTCGCTTGTACCGATATTACGGGACCCATTCCCACTCGTTGGTTCTGCCGCGACTGTCGTCTAAAGATTGCAGAGCAGGATGGACCGGCCCCGGCAGACGCATCCATGGAGACTGGCGAGAGTTCTGTCCCATCAGCGGTGGTCGCGCCTAGTCAAGAAGCAGCAGCACCAACACAGGAGGAAGGTGGAAGACCTCGTCGCCGAACGACTCGCATCTCGAAAGTTACTGCCCCACCCGTGATTGAAGCACCAGCTATCAGGGCCCCGGCCAAGAAAGCCGCCGCTCCTGGCGGCAAGAAACGGGGTCGGAAGTCGAAGGCTGGCGCGGAGAAGCCTGCCGCTGGTGAAGATGAAATCGATGAACTCGCGGATGACGGTCCAATCGACGACATTGGTGGAGCCCCTGCTGCTGAAGGACAAGCTGGTGCGAATGATGTGGAGTCGGAGGACGAGCAGCCCGCCAACGTTGTTGCCAGTGGAAGTGCCCCAACCGCAGCACACGAGACTCCGGTAGGCAAGCCTATCAGCTCCGCAAAGGCAGCCGAGTCTCCGAGGAGTAGGCGGTCGACAAGAGGACACCCCCAAGTCGAGGCGTAGCCTTCTAGTCGTGATGACTGTTGTTGCAAGCACCATGGGCGTGTGAGTTGAGTTAGTGTTGTAGTCTCTTGGGTTTCATGACGTTCGTCTTCCCCCCTCTTCCTCTTCCTATCATCGGCTATTTGTTTGTAAAACCTTCCTCTGCAGTAGAGGCGATACTGGGCTCGTGGGTTACTGTATCATCGTAATGTACTTTCAAGGATTTCATCTCTTGGTTGCGGTGCAGTCAGTGATTCGGCCTCGAGTTTTAGTCTGTCGGTGACAAATGATCTACCTAGTCAACTGTTCAACCCCGATCGAGCGTGAGGGCTAGTCAAAACATATCACCAAGCTCGTGTCCGACGATCTTCCGAGGAGACATTCGCAGAGACCAACAACACCTCCCATCGGTGTCCATGCTGATGCCATACCCTGTCTCATTGCTCATCACAGAGGTTGCGGCTGAAGTCTCTCAAGTCAATCCGCCAACCTCCATAATTCGGCTTGTCACTGTGCTGTCACCGCCGACAATAGATGGGATGAGGTAGTCCGCGTCCTTGAAATTAAACTGCACCAGCGCTTCCTTCACCTGGAAGCCATTTCCGGCCGTAAATCGCTGGAGGCACGGCATGGATTCCCTTCACACGAAGCGCCCCTTGGCCCTAAAATCATATACGTGCCAATTAGGCTTCCGGGAACACGTTCGGTACCAACGTACGCACACACCTTAGGCATGATATGGATTCTTCCAGCTGTCAGGGCAATGCTTCCCATCTGTAGATCACATCGCGGCCCGGGCCTCCCTTATGCATGTGATTGTAGTGCGCATTTGGCGAACAAAGTGGCCCACCAGAGCTTCCGCACATTTCACACTGGGGTCGCCGATCTGGGATGCGAAAGAATGTGGAAAAGCATTTGAAATTCAGATTCAAACTGAAGACAAAAGCCAAGTCCAACGAGCTCTCACAACTTTGACCTTTTCATGACTACTGTCTGATAGATGCGGCAAAGCGTTGCACCACCAAAAGAAACTAGCTGAATGAGAACATTTCACCTCGTGACGTCACGAGATACCTTGGAAAATATGTGAACCATGCATCTCGGAGAACATTGATAACCCTTTATGTGACCCCTGGCCATGCCTGTGGACTGTTTTGAAGAGAGAGACGAATTCTGCACTCGACTGCTCCAGGGGCGTGGTACAACTTCATTACTCATTTTGGTTGACGTTTGTCCACGACGGGGCGCGTGGCCAGGCTTCGTGACCATCTTCGTGAGCGCTTATAGAACTGATATGGGAAGGGTAGTCAATTGCACAGCGCAGCATTGCAAAAAGCTGCATGGGGCGAGCTGCTTCATGCGCCACCCCTGGCCCACGTTCAGCATTTATTCCTAGGGTACCAGCCATGCCGTTCGGCCCCATTTGAGTCAGGTTGGGTGGTGATGCATTGCTATGTCGACATCCCGGGACGACGAACAACATGCAGGCATGAACATACCTGCTAGCGATAGGCTTTGTTGCAGTTACTACGAGCTGCTGGACCTGTCTCTAACCTAACAGTCTCTGTCATCAGAGCTCTTGAGGGTGGTATGTCTATGCCCAGCCGCTTTGAAGGCGGCAGAACCTTCGGTGTATTTCGCGACCCGCCAGCTGAATCCCCAGGGATGAGCACACTTCTTTATTATCGACATTCAATGCCCCACCAGATAACAGCTGTCATCGTAGTTGGCCTTATGATTGATTTGGCTAATAGAGAATACATGTCAGGTCCGGCCATTCAAAGTCATCCACCTGGAAGGCATTCGCACCCCCGATATGGCAGGATGTAGACTGAAGATATGTATGAAACTATCCGTTCATTACCGCCACATTCAATTGTCATATGGAGATAACCAGTATGTTGGCCTTTCGATCTCGAGGCGTCTTCTCAACCTTCTCCAACAGAAGGCGAGGACGTCCTCGGGCCAGGTTCAACGGCGGCACGAGGATTCCCGAACTCCGTGCTTGCTATTGGCTCGGCTGCTCTGTATTGCCTCAGCATAAATTAATGTGCGTGCGTCATCCTGTCGCAGTATATATATGCGGATAGTTACGAACAGTTCTCTTAATCAGCCGTATAATCCCTTGTCACATCTTTCTGCTATTTACTACATCTCTAGACTCACAGTGCTACATGGCTTTCCGCGTCCCCCAACTCGATACCTTCACGGTCCTCATCGCCGACCTGGCTGATTCTTTCGTGAGTTTTGACATCTCTCATCAGCCGCGCTTCCGCCTGACCCACACTCGAATGGCTTTCTTTATCAGCTCGCTCGTTTTGAATAGACGCCCACGATGTCTCCTGTAAGCCCAATCATCTTTCGGCGCGTGAGCCAGCCTCGTTCATGCTGTTCGCATAGTGCGTAACCACCACTGTGTGTCACGGCCTGTAGACGTACCTTTCTTCGCTCGGGGTGATGAGCTTGGGTTCCCGGATATGCTCGAGAGTCTCCACCTGCACGTTTAAGCCCGCTTTCACAGAATAATAATGAACGGATTGTCAATCTCTCGCTTCGCTCTGAATTTGAGTGGGAAGGATGTTCGCCCTCCCGTAACGCCGACTCGAAAAAAAAACCTCAGTAGCTCAGATTCTCAGAGTAGTGGTTGCATACCTCGACACACCCCTCATCAGGTTCTCCGTGTCAGATACGACCGATAATATCAGTCAGCTAGATCACTGTGCTCCGAGATGTGGTCGATTGGGGCTCGGGTAAATGTTTGAGGTCTATATCACTCCAAATTGACATCCAGAATGAGCTTGATCTTACGCAATGGGATGGTGGTAGCCGTCGTGTGCTTGGCACTCATTGTTCGTAGATGTTTGGTGGTTAGCCCTCGCATTCGTGCCACCTTCTATTTGTAGCATGTCACTTTTTCTTCAGCACATTATTTAGTTTCTGTGCTTTATATGGTCCCAACACGCCCATACGAGTGTTGAAGCCTAAACGGGGCTCGCACCCGAAGCATCCTGGCTCGCTCCTCAATCAGATGTAGCGAGGTTGGATACTCCCTTCCAAGTAGTATATGCCATTAATTACACTCTAATCATTCCATGCTGTGTATCATGCGACTATTAGACGGGTGGCTCTTCCGATGTGAATTTTGGGACCGATAAAATGTCCAGAGATTTTTGATTCTATATAGTATTTTATAGCAGACAATTCCTATCGTGTCACCGGATGTACTATTCCACCTGAATAGCCCCGGGAAGATGGCCTCGGTACTGGTTTGAGCCGTGGTCCTTGGAACCGTAAATCCGGAAAACGTATGTTTATGTGACAGTGAAGGCACCAGTCGTTCATAACGTGGAGAATGGCATGTCCTTCCGGAAATACACCACGGCTAACATCGGTAGTGAGTACCGCCGGCTGCATTTTAATTGGAGCCTGATCGATTGGAAGTGACGGCTTTTTATTACCCTCCCGTTTCTTCTCTGGGTAGTCTACGACGATACTTGTTCCAAGCCATAGCACTGTTGTGAATTGCAGACTTATAATCCACTAGTCAATTGATCTGCAGAACGAGCAGTCAACGAGTGAGAATTGCGCTTTAAAGCGACCTCATTTTATCTTTTTTACACCCAGAACATACACCTCTTTAGCGATTGCTCTCACGCTTGGATACCTAAAATTATGACCTCGTTGGCGACAAGCGCGACGAGTAGATCCTAGCTCCCTGGATTCGATCGATTCATCCCGTGTGATGCTCAAATCTGTGTGGGTCGGCTCAATATCGTTTCCCTTAACCTTGCGGCTGATTGAAGGAGTCACATTCTTCCAAACGTGCCAACTTTCTACATTGGATAGATACCTGTGCAAGTTTAGAAGAGCAAGAGATCAAAGATGCTGAGTCCGCACGTTGTCCACCCAAGGTTGGCAACCCTGACCGCACGACCACAGAGAGCCTTGCTACGTTGCCGGCCTTTGTCGTGCTACCCAGTGCTTCCTGCCTCCCCCTTTTGCGACATCACACATCGAGTTCGCGCTGCGCTGCATGTCCACAAAGGGCTTGTCATTCAGGAATCACCTTTTTAGGCAGGAAGTCGAGGCAAAAACGTAGTAGGGCACTTGTTGGTACAGATGTCTATGTGCCAACCTCTAATTCACTCGACCTGTCGCTGCGTCGGCGGACCTTGATCACAGCGGTGTGTGTTCGGGCAAAAGTGAAAAAAAAAAAGTATCACCAGCATCTTGGCGAAGATTAAAGGTGTTAGAAGGGTGGTGTCTGGATCCTAAAACCACCACGCCTACACATGTCTCAATAAAATAAAAAAGGGATAGGGCTGCACATGTACCTGATTTGTGTATGCAATTGAACGAGTAGATTGAGACTTTGGAGGCTCTCCAGCTCGCACGCATTTGCGTTCGGAGTTTGTTTCCCCGCTTACGATTCTTCTCACGTTTCATACATGTCACAGCTTGATCATCTTCATTCCAATATGCACTCAAAACCCTTAGGGCTTTCCATCGTCACCCACCAAGCTGCATATCGCGACGAGAGGGAATAGTGCCCGTCAAAAGTAGTAAATTCATGGCATGAGGGATTGGCAAATACAAGGTAGCACGAACCACCCATTTTGACTAACGTTTGTCCATGTAAATTCGCATGGACCCGGCTGGGTGGCCCAGACTGCGTGACGATCTCGTGGGCGAGAACTGAAGGCATGATGCTCAACCGCTACCATACATCCAAAGTGTCCCGCCATCTGATTGATGGGCAGGTCGAATTGGTCAGGTCGTGAGGCTCAGAGAGGTGTTGGGGATTACATGGAGCGGGCTGCTTTCATGCGCTATCAAGGCCCACCGTTCATTCCTCATCGCACCAGCCATACCGTTCGGCCCCATTTGAATTGAGGGTAACAAACGATATGCCCGCTTCCCTGCCAGCGGCAGGCTTTTGTTGGACAGATGTTGCTACAAGCTGCTAGGCCTGCCTCCAAAATTATCTAATTTGAGATTGTCGTGAGAGCCCTCGGGGAAGACTTATATCCCGTCGCCTTGGCAGCGGCCGAACCTATTGGTGTAGTTTGCCAGCTGAGTCCCTGGTACACTTCTTTCTTTGATGTCGGCATTCAACGTGCACTACCCGATAACAACTGTCATCGTAGCTGGCTAATAGAAGACATGTCGGGTCTTACCACGCAGAAAATTATCTACCTGGAACGCATTTGCACTCTCGATATGGCAGGACGAAGACCGAACACATCTTGAAACCATCCGTTTAGTATCGCCCATTCATTTGTTCGTACGGAGAGACCCAGTATATTGGGCATTCGATCTCGAGGCGTCTTCTCAACCTTCCCTGACTTGTGACTGACGGCGAAAACGTCCTCGAGGCGGTTCAACGGTGGCACGAGGATTCTCGACTTCCTTTCCTTGCTATTGGTTCGGCCCCATTATATTATCTTAGCATATATCATGTAATATGCATGCGTGTGCAGTACCGTTGCGGTATATATGCGGACAGCTATAACACTGAACAGTTCTCCCAACCAGCCAGATAATCACCTGTCACATTCTTGCACTATCTGCCACATCATCGAACCAAATGGTTTACCGCGTCCCCCAACTCGATACCTTCGTCGTCCTCATCGCTGACTTGACCGATTCTTTCGTGAGTTATCGACGCGTCTTGTTTGTTATGCCTCAGCCCAAACTTACTCTCTTCTCCATCAGCTCGCTCGGTTCGAGTAGACATCCGCAATGCCTCTCGTAAGTTTTTATCAAATTCTCCGCGCGTATATCGGTCTCGTTCATACTGTCCATATAGTACATACACACCAAGGCTCTTCATGGCCTATAGAAGCAACATTCTTCACTCAGGGCCAAGGATGTAATCAAGGGTTCCCGCCAGCTCGTTCGATCCTGCCTGTACCAGAACGTATTGTCAATGTCTCATATTTCTAGGCCTCTCACTCTGAGTGGGACGGGATGGTTGCTCTCAACACCGACATACAAAACAAACTCTCACAAGCCCAGGCTCTCGGAGTAGTGGCTCCAAACATTCTCTTCATCAGGGTTCTCCACGAATCCTTAAAGTGCCCGATCCAGGAATCTGGGTGAAATTTTGCGTACTTTAACATGGGCTCCTCCGGCCCGGCGCTTCCCATGTGAATTTTGAGAAGTTCTCGCAGCTTCAATGTCAGGGTATCACAAGCCAGCCCCCGCGAGCCATGAGAAGGCACTACGACTAATTTATGGCATCTCTCGCTCTCCCCCAACCCTGCCACGAACGACGAACCAGGGCGCTTGTTTGATGTTCGCAAAAATCGATGCATGTGCCCAGAGTTTGCGTCCAACGGAGTTTCTGGGTCTGGGCACCAACAAAGGAACGCATTACGTATCGAACCTTCGTTATGTTCGGAAGCTATGTACCCCGCACTTGTTCGCTGCTCTACCTTCTTTCTTTGTACGTTCTGCGGCTTCATCCCTCGGCGACTTCTGAGTGTTTGGAGAACGGCCCTGGCGTTTTGACGGACTGGACTATACCCACCTGAAGCGTGATATATCCCGAAGATGAAATTGAACACGTCTTACCGTCGACTGTTAATATTGCATCCACTTCCTCTTGGCAGATAGCGTTGAGCGCTCGGAGACAGCCCAGCGCTTATCCTTTCGGTTGCTTAGCTTCCAACTTGGATAATAACTTGTCCCCCAGGCAATACACCACCACCAACATTAGTAGAGAGTGTCGGTCTTTGGTTGCTTAGTATAATCGTTCCAGTTCTATCCTGGTCCCTATCTCAGGGACCGTCAACTGACCAGTTGAAAAGTATAGATTTCCCTTCTGTTTCTTCGCTGAGCGACCTGTCGTGACACTTATTCCAAGAATCATCACTAGGGCAGATTTGGAATACACTAGGAATTTTGCACCGAGATAAACTCGGCGAGACCATATGATCTAATTCTACGTCTTGTGTACTGAACGAGTGAGAATGATGGGGGAGGTCATCAGGTTATTCCTGGATCTAACATGAGGTACGGACTGAGGCGAAAGAGGTAGGTAGGTTCGCTTGATCACGCACTCTCTCGCGATATGGGAACATTTGGATTTGTATGTCAAGCAAGGAAGGGTTTTTACTGTTCGCGCCTATGCTGTTACAATCCCCATTCTCCCTTTTACGTACTTTGTGCTTGTATATCCAAAAATTCACGATGACATGATTGACACCAAACACAGGAATAGATCCGATTCGTCTCACGTGACGTTCAAAATATGTTTGGCAGTGACCCCCCGTAACACCGTCTCCCTTAACTCTGCAGCTGACCGAAGGGTATCCCATTCTTCCAAACATGCTTCCAGCTTTCTACACTGGAGAAGACCAAAAGGCGATGATTTCGGAAGCTGCAGACTTGGATCACATGTTGCAAGTTTGGAAAAAGCAAGGCCTTCCGATAGATCAAAAAGACGCTGGCTAACAACAACCCTGCGGCAGCGAGGTCTTGATCATGTCCTCGACGTTACCCCTCATCATCTTAAAGTTTCACCCTCACAGGTGATCGTGCCCCCCAGTGATTCCTGTCTCTCCACTTGATTGGATACTGCACGACGACGCCCATTGATTAACTGCTTCGCTGCACGGTCGCACGGCTCGTCTCACTCTGAAATCGAGGGCCAAAGCGTGGCGTGGCAGTTGTCGACATCCGGAAGTCCACGTGCCGTTACCATCGTTTAACCTCTCGCTTCGTCGGCGAGATTGGATCATACCAATGTTTCACGGCCAAAGAAAGGGTGTTCTAACAGACATATCACCAACATCTTTAGATATATTGGATTAGCTGCATTGGTCTGAACCTACCGGACGCCGACCGATTGGTGGGCCTCACCGACCCTTCGATTCTTGGTCCATGATTAAATGGGAGCTTAACTTAGCCGGTGCAGTTTCTAGGGTCTGAACTCCGTCGTTCCCGGATAATGGGGATCGGTGTCGTCATACTCCCAGCCGCCAGCCGCAAAATGCGTCATAAGCCAGCAACGAGATCGGTACAAGAAGAGGCTCTCGGAATACTTGCAATTTCTTCCTCGGTGAGGCTCTTATCGTTTGTGCTGGAGATAGACCCCGGAGGCCTGTAATGACGTGCCTCAGACGCGGCTTCTGGAGTGCAGCCTCGATCAGAAGCCAAAATTACACGACACTGGTATCTCAAATCATCTGCATCCGGTGGATCGCCATGAACCAGATCAATCCGCGGAAGAAGCAACTCTTATCTCGGGCCCCCGCGTTACCCTAATTCCAACCCTCAATTAACTTCTGGAAGGTGAGAAAAGCTTAGTATCAATTGGCAATCGAAGGTGCAGTGCCAAGGCATATCATGCGCAGTCCACCTGGCTCACCTCCCTCTCACCCTTGGATACGTGGCTTGTACTTGATCAGGTGAGTTTTTACCTCGTGATACGAGTTTCTGGTAGTGCCTTATCAAGTTCAAGCGGTTGCTAACTATCGGCATTGTGTTCCGTCGGAGATGGCGTCAGTCTCACAGTAGATGTGATCGCTCGATTGACGTTGCCATCATCCAGGCAATCTTCTCAACCTCACGACGCCGTGTCCGAACCATTCGGCCGTATAGAAAGGTTTCAATGTTCTGAAATCATATCAGTTCGTGTCCGTTCCCTCCTTGTCTCTTAAATGCCTCAGCTTCTAATCGAAGAAACGAAGAAGGCCTTGGCACCTCGTCTCAAAAGTCGTTCGATGAATAAGGACAATCGTCTCTCCCCTATATATCCTGATCGGTGCTCGCCGGACGCGCCCCTGTTTCTATCCCTCAAGTCCTCTTGCTTAGCCTTTGAAGCCAATCAAGTAGGCGCTGCCGTCAGTTTCTCACCTTTCATTCAATTTTGCGCCTGCCTTTCTCATCATGTTTTACCCAGATTTGTCTCATCTCGCCAGTCATCCAATCCGTCATGGCCACTCGGGAAATTTTCTATGCCCGTTCTAAGCGCCACAGAACCGATTATGCCACGCCGTATCACCCGACTTCGACCGGTTCGAACGTCCACGATATCCATCCCCAAACGCTACCACCTCCCTCTCACCCTAGTTCTTTCGGAAACCCAATGTATGCTCGACCCCATCTACCCCCACTCTCCGATTATCAGTCGTTCATGGGCAGGCAAACCTCAAACATCTCACCTTCGTTCGACATTCGTTTCGCTTCTGGGTACCCCTCCATCAGTTCATCGTTCGATGGGAATCTCGCGTCCAAATGGAGTACAACGACACCCTACCCCGAGTCTTCGGATCGAACGCGAATGTCCATCGAACCATCTACGCGTTACCGGCTTGAATCTTATGACCTGCCCTCTTTCCCCCCGCCCAAGATCGAAGCCCAGCCACAACCCGTGATAGTAGAGTTATCGCCGCATGGGGCACCGCAAACTCAACCTGGGTCAGACGACGAACAATTCGCCCGAAAACCCCGTCAACAGCGTCGAGAGACCCTGCGCGACATCAAACACTTGGTCTTCACGTTTCGAGTGGGGAGTCCCGACGGCGATGAGGGTGGTCGTCAGTCCACGGCTGCCAAGGCGCGACGCTTCGCGAGGTTCTCCAATCCGACGTTGGACCCGCCCATGGTCTGCAAGTTTCAAGCCATTGTGGCGAAGGACGATCGCGAAGGGCTGGAGGACTCTACAACTGAACTTGAACCTTTCGTCCCAGAGGAGAGCCTCTCACCTACTTTCCCGTACCAGACGCTGAAGGATGATGACGCTCCCAAAACTCGTGATGGCGTTCGCTGGCTTGTGGACCCTTCGGAGTTCATTTCCCAGTCGAAAAGTCGCTCGTGCGGAACTGAGCTGACTGGGCCGTCTCCCTCTCGACCTGACCGGATTCGTTCCATGATCAAGTCAGATCCCGTGATCTTCGAGGTGTACCAACCTTCCACGTGGACGTCCAACCTCACGTCACCTACAGCTCCGCTATCGGATACGACTTCCAACTCTTGGACAATATCCCCTTCAGTAGCATGTCATACGACCAACAACACCTATGCTTTCGACAATTCGTATCCTACCACCAACTCCTTACCCTGTATCAGCGCATATCCGGAGGAGGTCTTCAACAACACCTACCCCTTGTACAATCACTCTCAGGCTTCTTCGTCGCACTATGTACTTCCCTCCATAGCGCCCTCTGATCAATGGTCCACTGGTACTACCCCCCGCTCGATCAACTCGCGATTCGGTGGCCTACATCCACCCGATACTTTACTTTCAAAACACCTGAGTCAAGTTTTGGAGAGTTCGATCATCGGTCCACCTCCAAGGGATCATGTCTGTAGCGTAAGTTCTAGGTGTGCTGCAAAGTAAATTGCCCTGACGTATTCTTTTGGAACTCAGATATGTAATAAGGGCTTTGTAAGTCGAACTTGGGCGCCAGTTTGACGTCTATCCTGACGACACGCACTAATCTAACTGTGGTTTAGGAACGTCCCAGTAGCCTTCGAACACACATGACTGTGCATAGTGGGGAGAAGCGTACGTGATCTACATCCTATGCCTTGGCCTTTTCCCTGACACTTGACGCGTTGCTGTGTTTTTCAGCGCATCATTGTACAGTACCGACCTGTACACGCCGGTTCTCAGTCTTGAGCAATCTCCGTCGACACCTCCGAAAACATGGCATCAACCCGCGCACGGGTTTATACTTCAATTCGACTTCTTCTTCGCCCACTGGCGCCACAAGTCAGAGACGCACTTCACGACGCGCAGCCCTAGCCTCAACACGCGGTGTCGGTGTAAATGTCGCCGTCGATCTGGACAGTGATGTCTCGCATGACGATGAGGGCGATAGCAGCGATTATACTGGAACCAGGATCGAATCTCCGACGAATCGTTATGGACGACATGGGATCGCGACGACGTCGAGTAGGGTTCGAAACCCAACGCCTCAATGGGTACCGGAGAGTTTGAAGATGCTTTTGAACGCTGCTACGTTGACGTCGAAACCGCCGTTCGATATGACGTGGTGTAGTAGCTCGGTGTCTGTTCCGCTTCGACGTGAGTGGGCCCCGCTATCTTACACTGGGAGCTTAGGAAATTGCGCGAGCTTCTGATCACTCGTCGTTCTTGTCTTATTTTATTTAGCTGTTCGACCATCGGGTTCACCGTCATCGGATCACGTTTATGAAGAACGCAATTCGTATGATCCTTACATCCCTGAAGAACCATATCATCCCACACAGGTATGCCTTCTTTGTTTCCTCTAATGACCTTTTTAGTCAACTTACATTATTCCAATCAGTGGGTGTATCGTCCAACTCTTCCTGGACCTGGACTAGTATGAATCCCTTGCGTTTGATATCTTACTTCCTGGATCGGGATCGTAGATTCATTTGGCTCTCTTCCCTCATCTGCTCTTGGACTGGAGTTCGAAGTACATACATTTGGATGGATTCTTACTCGTGAATGAATAGTATGGAATAGAGATTGATGTCTTGCAGGCAAGTCTGGCCGGGATCGCTATTTATCAATACTCGCGGAAGAGTGGGCATGCAGGAGCCACGCGAAGGCCTGTCTTGGCAGAAGGATCTCGCGGTATCCTAAAGAGTGTCACGGGGCTTGGTGTCAAACTCACGGCGGCCCTAGGAAGAATTGAAGAACGACATCCATTGTATTAACCTAATTCGCAAACATTCCTTACAAACACTAGGAATTGTAGTCGTTCAAGTCTGCGGAGACATAAGGGCTCTCACTCAGGTAAAAATGCGTGCTGCATGTTTGACTGTATACTCGCAAGGACCAGACCAGAGCACTTCAGTGCGGCTTCAGGGACATCGAACTAAATAATAATAATAAAACACCTCGAAAGCTAGGAGCTGAGAGCAAATCGTCAAATTGCATTTCTAGGAGCTGAGAAGGAGCTTGGCGCAGCAATCCCCGCTCGAGTTTATAACTGCTGGGATACCACACGGCGCGCCTTGAGAATCATAAACGACTCCCACCGACAACCTTAAAACCACTGCGAGTAGAAGTCGTTCGAGTATGCATAAACATAGGATCTCGCACAGACCGTAGCGCCGGTATATCCAGTGCCTTGAGGTAAATGTTGGATCTCAGTTTGGAGGGGAGCAAGCGGTTGGTGACGAGGTGCTTACCGCCATGATAATAGGTAATAATGGTGCCGGTTGCAGCCATGGTACCGCGACCACGAGATGAGGAGCTGACCCTTCTACGTTCTAAGTTACCGGTAGCGCCTTAGTGCGTCTTTTTAGTTGTTATCAATCATCCGTTTTGGACGGCTTGAAACTGGATTCTGATATACTGCCGGTTACATATCCCGGGACTGAGAGCCTCAAACACAAACCTGCTATAGATACATGTACATTAAAAGAGGGTCTATCATTAGAGGTTCATATCGTATAGGTTGGCTGGGATGATACCTAGAGTCGAGATATAACACAGTGGTTCATCTCTTCCTTTCTTCCGCCCGCTTTCTAATTTCTTATTCCACTGTGTCGCAACCATTACAATCTGCGCCCGCGCGTTATTACATTCAACGATATGAAAGCATACAGCTCGTTTTATCATCTTTGGCATAATGGAAACTACAGAAAACTCGTCACATAAAGAGAACGGGCTGGGAGTAAGCTGGGCAGCCGAAATAAGAGTTAGAGGTAGGCGCCTCTCAGCTGCATCGGAGCGTGGCAGCATGTCGAGGAGAGTGAAAGCGCGTTCCGGCTATAAGGGTGGTAGCGCCTGCTCTTGAAGCACCATGGCTGCCTCCAGGCTAGTAGTGTCAGAATGCTGTGTGCTTTGCGCGCCGAGCATATTCTGGACGGGTGTTGGTTGATCGTGATATCCACGAAGTTGTAATTCCTGGGCCTCCTCCTGATATCTGATAGCTGCGTCGAGGTCCGCACGGTTCCTGTCTTCAACGTAGCGTGCGTGTATGTACGAGGCCATATAGTAGAGACCGGCCGAGCGATCATGGTATCCTGGAGGTCGTAATTGGAGCACCTCCTCCTGATATCTGATAGCTGCGTCGAGGTCCGCCGCACGGTTCCTGTCTTCAGCGTAGCGTGCGTGTACGTACAAAGCCATCTTAAAGAGACTGGTCGAGCGATCATGGTGTCCCGGAGGCCGTAATTGGAGCACCTCCTCCTGATATCTGATAGCTGCGTCGAGGTCCGCATGGTTCCTGTCTTCTTTGTAGCGTGCGTGTATGTACAAAGCCATCTTTAAGAGACTGGTCAAGCGACCATGGTGTCCTGGAGGTTGTAATTGGACCTCCTCCTCCTGATATCTGATGGCTGCGTCGAGGTCCGCACGGCTCCTGTCTTCAACGTAGCGTGCGTGTATATACGAGGCCATATTGTAGAGACCGGCCGAGCGATCATGGTGTCCCGGAGGTCGTAATTGGAGCACCTCCTCCTGATATCTGATAGCTGCGTCGCGGTCCACACGGTTCCTGTCTTCAGCGTAGCGTGCGTGTATGTACGAGGCCATATTGTTGAGACTGGTCGAGCGATCATGGTGTCCCGGAGGCCATAATTGGAGCGCCTCCTCTTGATATCTGATGGCTGCGTCGAGGTCCGCACGGTTCCTGTCTTCACCGTAGCGTGCGTGTATGTACCAGGCCATCTTGTTGAGACTGGTCGAGCGATCATGGTGTCCCGGAGGTCGTAATTGGAGCACCTCCTCCTGATATCTGATTGCTGCGTCGAGGTCCGCACGGTTCCTGTCTTCAACGTAGCGTGCGTGTATGTACAAGGCCATATTGTAGAGACTGGTCGAGCGATCATGGTGTCCTGGAAGTCGTAATTGGAGCACCTCCTCCTGATATCTGATGGCTGCGTCCAGGTCCGCACGGTTCCTGTCTTCTGTGTAGCGTGCGTGTATGTACAAAGCCATCTCGAAGAGACTGGTTGGGCGATCATCGTGTCCTGGAGGTCGTAATTGGAGCACCTCCTCCTGATATCTGATGGCTGCGTCGAGGTCCGCACGGTTCCTGTCTTCAGCGTAGCGTGCGTCTATGTACAAAGCCATCTTAGAGAGACTGGTCGGGCGATCATGGTATCCTGGAGGTTGTAATTGGAGCACCTCCTCCTGATATCTGATGGCTGCGTCGAGGTCCGCACGGTTCCTGTCTTCTGCGTAGCGTGCGTGTATGTACGAGGCCATATTGTAGAGACTGGTCGAGCGATCAGGGTGTCCTGGAGGTTCCAATTGGAGTATCTCCTCCTGATATTTGATGGCTGCGTCCAGGTCCGCACGGTTCCTGTCTTCTTTGTAGCGTTCGTGTATGTACAAGGCCATATTGTAGAGACTGGCCGAGCGATCATGGTGTCCTGGAGGTTGTAATTGGAGCACCTCCTCCTGATATCTGATGGCTGTGTCGAGGTCCGCACGGTTCCTGTCTTCAGCGTAGCGTGCGTATATGTACGAGGCCATATTGTGGAGACTGATCGAGCGATCATGGTGTCCTGGAAGTTGTAATTGGAGCACCTCCTCCTGATATCTGATGGCTGCGTCCAGGTCCGCACGGTTCCTGTCTTCAGCGTAGCGTGCGTGTATGTATAAAGCCACATTGTAGAGACTGGCCGAGCGATCATGGTGTCCTGGAGGTTGTAATTGGAGCACCTCCTCCTGATATCTGATGGCTGCGTCCAGGTCCGCACGGTTCATGTCTTCTGCGTAGCGTGCGTGTATGTACGAGGCCATTTTGAAGAGACTGGCCGAGCGATCGTGGTGTCCTGGAGGTCGTAATTGGAGCACCTCCTCCTGATATCTGATGGCTGCGTCGAGGTCCACACGGTTCCTGTCTTCTTTGTAGCGTTCGTGTATGTAAAAAGCCATTTTGAAGAGACTGGTCGAGCGATCATGGTGTCCTGGAGGTTGTAATTGGAGCACCTCCTCCTGATATCTGATGGCTGCATCCAGGTTCGCACGGTTCCTGTCTTCTGCATAGCGTGCGTGTATGTACGAGGCCATATTGTAGAGACTGGTCGAGCGATCATGGTGTCCTGGAGGTTGTAATTGGAGTACCTCCTCCTGATATCTGATGGCTGCGTCCAGGTCCGCACGGTTACTGTCTTCTGCGTAGCGTGAATTTATGTACGTGACCATGTTGTAGAGACTGGCCGAGCGATCGTGGTGTCCTGGAGGTTGTAACTGGAGCACCTCCTCCTGATATCTGATGGCTGTATCCAGGTCCGCACGGTTCCAGTCTTCTTCGTAGCGTGCGTGTATGTACGAGGCCATATTGTAGAGACTGGCCGAGCGATCATGGTGTCCTGGAGGTTGTACTTGGAGCTCCTCTTCCTGATACCTGATGGCTGCGTCCAGGTCCGCACGGTTCATGTCTTCTGCGTAGCGTGCGTGTATATACAAAGCTATTTTGAAGAGACTGGTCGGGCGATCATGGTATCCTGGCGGTCGTAATTGGAGCACTTCCTCCTGATATCTGATGGCTGCGTCCAGGTCCGCACGGTTCCTGTCTTCTTCGTAGCGTGCGTGTATGTACAAAGCCATTTTGAAGAGACTGGCCGAGCGATCGTGGTGTCCTGGAGGTCGTAATTGGAGCTCCTCCTCCTGACATCTGATGGCTGCATCCAGGTCCACACGGTTACTGTCTTCTGCGTAGCGTGCGTTTATGTACGTGGCCATATTGTAGAGACTAGCCGAGCGATCGTGGTGTCCCGGAGGTTGTAATTGGAGTACCTCCTCCTGATATCTGATGGCTGCGTCCAGGTCCGCACGGTTCCTGTCTTCTACGTAGCGTGCGTGTATGTACGACGCCATATTGTAGAGACTGGTCGAGCGATCATGGTGTCCTGGAGGTTCCAATTGGAGTACCTCCTCCTGATATTTGATGGCTGCGTCCAGGTCCGCACGGTTCCTGTCTTCTTTGTAGCGTTGGTGTATGTAAACAGCCATTTTGAAGAGACTGGTGGAGCGACCATGGTGTCCTGGAGGTTGTAATTGGAGCACCTCCTCCTGATATCTGATGGCTGCGTCCAGGTCCGCACGGTTCTTGTCTTCTGCGTAGCGTGCGTGTATGTACGAGGCCATATTGTAGAGACTGGTCGAGCGAACAGGGTGTCCTAGAGGCCGTAATTGGAGCTCCTCCTCCTGATATCCGATGGCGCGGTCCAGGTCCCCGCGATTTCTATCGTTGACAAATCGTGCGTAATGTCTACGCGCCTTTTCAGCTCGACTAGCCCAGAGGTATAGGATGCTTAAAGACTTCAGTTGAGGAGCCCCCTGCCGGTCTACACCACCCTCGGAGGCAGTGACGAGTGGGACCTCGGACCCCGGTGTCGTTGTTTCATATGTACCGAGAGTCTCGACAGTGCTCATCTACAGAATATGTGCTCAGATATGATCTCGTCAATGAGATGTGCACATTACTCTCACCAAGATTTTCAGTTCCTTCAAGACCGCGCTTGCGGTGGCACGCTTCTGTTGATTAACCTTCCAGCATAACCGAGTCACTGACCACAGATTCATGGGCGAAAGTAATCTGCTTTTAGGTTCGGGAAGGACTCCTTTCATGATCGCCTTGACAACGGGCAGGTCGTCCTTAATCCACGAGTACGGTGCACACTCTTTCATGACCTATATACATTTGAATACTTGTTCCATAGATGTACCTATTATACAGACGTACCTCTACTAACAGGCACGCCCAGGCCCATATATCACTTGCTGTTGACCGAGGAATGCCATCCACCAACTCAGGGCTGCACCAACGAATAGACCCAATTAATCCAAGAGATGTCGAGAGGCCGGAAGGAACCTCTGAAGCGGCCACAGCAAGACCGAAGTCGGATAGGACCGCCCGAACCTCATGGTTAACGAGCGCATTCGCCTGGATGATACAATCCGCTGAGGTCGTATGCCCCACTAGCGGAGAATCAAAAGTAGCTTACTGCTTTTATATCACCATGTGTTACTGGGGGATGAAGGCTATGCAGATAAGCGAGACCGTTCAGAGTATCCAGTGCCTTCTCGAGTCGGATCAGGTAAGCTACGTTCGAGACTATACAAACGATCCACCTACCAAGCGCAATCGGAAATAGTCGTTGGGATTTTCTCGTCGTACATAGTCTTGGACGCTCCCATGCGGTGCTAGAGGGCATACAATTATGGCTCGATCCAACGCCTGACTGAGGTAAAAGCCAACAAGGCGGAGGACATTTTCGTGAGACAGCCTCGACCAAATCATCATCTCCCGGACAAGCGCCTAGTTGAGATGCGTGAATTAGCGCCGTAGAGCTATGCGCCAGCAAGCGGAACTCGCCTTTGCGACTCTAATGTCCCTGCTTTCATCTGATCGAAGAATCTTGACGGCCACCACTTGCTCACCAAGGCGAGCGCGCCTGACGACACCAAAACCACCACGGCCGATCAGACTGTCCATGTCAATCTCGAGTTGGCTGTATTCGATTTGGTATGTCCCTAGGGCGTCCAGCGCCGTGCGCTGTAGCGACGTTCCCATTCCAGTCAAGCTGCGAGCAAATATGTGATGAAGGATGAGCCGGTTCTCACCAGTGCTTGAAGATCTTTATTGGGCGGCATTTCCATCTGCCGGGTGTTGAAGGATGATTCGGGTGATAGAGATATCCGAGTCGACTTGGTGTTGTCAAGACGAGTCGTTTGAGGAGGATACGAAGGGCACTCGGCAGACAGGTAAGTAGGCGGTTGACACGAGGAGAACAGACCTTTGTGCCAGCATACTGGGTGCACGCATCGTGGTGACACGGAAGATTCCATTGGACAGCGGCTCTTCCTCGACGATGCACCTCGCGTCGAAATCCGAACCCTGCACACAAGTTCAAGCATTGAGATCTAATAGCACTCGGTGCTCGTGTTGGCAATCCGAGTATTAAGATTGCAGAGAACGACGTCCGCAAGCCGAGGAGAAGAAGAGCAAGTGACGGCATTTGGCAGTTTGATAGAGTTTCGCACGATTTCCGTGCTTCCCAAGTTCAGGCGCAATCCTTCTGGCTCGTTTTGACACCAGCCTTGCCCAACGGAATACCCAAGGACAAAGGAATAGAATGACCGTCACAACAAAATCTTCGATTCATGACGATGGCGTCACCACTGCCATGAGTAACTCATAGCTCAAATTTCGAGACGATGACCTGTTCCACTGCTTGCTCCTTGCTGTTTATGCAATATACGGTACTGCAGAACACTTTCGATTAGATCCATGGCCTCGGACGAGGAGGTTTTGACAAAAAGGTTGTACTTCTCAGAATTGTTGTATTCGATCAAATATTTACTTCACGCCACCAACGATAAGGCGCATCCTGGCAGCAGCGGCGGTCACACTTACGTAACTTGCATAGGTGAAGGAAAGATGTGAAGTTATCTGTGATTGGTGCATCGACCATAGCTACAGCGCGCACGACTCATTTCTTCTGTTTGTTGTAACCATATTCAGCGTAGTAGAATCTGTGGCCCATGCGGAACCCTCTCGGAGCCTCGGGATCGATCGTCTGTGCTCAGGCATGAATCGTTGAGCTGCAGGAAAGACGCCAACATCATGACGATGGCGGCGGCTAGGTGCGCAACTGAAGCACTGTAGTGGGAGGGCACCCAATCACTTCGATGGCCTTACACGCCAAGGAACGCGGTTTAGTGGCTGGCGAATGATCAGGTGAGCTTTTACCTCGTAATACGGCCTTAGAGTTTGTTCATCGGACATGACGTCAGTCCCATATGATCGAGCGACGTTGCCATCATCCAGGCGATCTTCTTCACCTCACGATGCCGTGTCCGAACCACTCGGCCGTATAGAAAGGTTCAATGTTTCGAAAATCATATCAGTTCGTATCCATTCCCAAGGCCTTGGCACCTCGTCTCATCAAAAGTTGTTCGATGAAAAAGGACAATGGCCCCTCCACTATATATCCTGACCGTTGCTCGCCGGACGCGTCCCTGTTTCTATCCCTCAAGTCCTCCTGCTTAGCCGTTGAAGCCAATCAAGTAGGCGCTCCCGTGAGTTTTCGCGCCTGTCTTTCTCATCATGTTCTATCCAGATTCGTCTCATCTCGCCAGTCATCCAATCCGTCATGGCCATTCGGGGAATTTTCTACACCCGTTCCAAGCGCCACAGAACCGATTATGTCACGCCATATCACCCGACTTCGACCGGCTCGAACGTCCACGATATCCATCACCAAACGTTACCACCTTCCTCTCACCATAGTTCGTTCGGAAACCCAATGTATCCTCGACCCCGTCTCCCGCCACTCTCCGATTACTAGTCGTTCATGGGCGGGTAGACTTCACACATCCCACCTTCGTTCGATATTCGTTTCGCTTCTGAGTACCTCTCCATCAGTTCATCGTTCGATGGGAATCTCGCGTCCAAATGGAGTACAACGACAGCCTACCCCGAGTCTTCGGATCGAACGCGAATGTCCATCGAACCATCTACGCGCTACTGGCTTGAATCCTATGACTTCCCTCCTTCGCCCCGCCCAATGTTGAAGCGCAGCCACAGCCCGTGATAGTAGAGTTGTCGCCGCATGAGCACCGCCAACTCAACCTGGGTCAGACGACGAACAATCCGCCCGAAAACCCCGTCAGCAGCGTCGGGAAACCCTCCGCGACATCGGAAACCCAGTCTTCACGTTTCGAGTCGAGAGTCCCGACGGCGATGACGGTGGTCGTCAGTCCACTGCCGCCAAGGCGCGACGCTTCGCGAGGTTCTCCAATCCGACGTTGGACCCGCCCATGGTCTGCAAGTTTCAAGCCATTGTGGCGAAGGACGATCGCGAAGGGCTGGAGGACTCTACAACTGAACTTGAACCTTTCGTCCCAGAGGAGAGCCTCTCACCTACTTTCCCGTACCAGACGCTGAAGGATGACGATGCTCCGAAAGACTCGTGATGGCGTTCGCTGGCTCGTGGACCCTTCGGAGTTCACGTCGCAGTCGAAAGTCGCTCGTCCGGAACTGAGCTGACTGGACCACTGCTCTCTCGGCTTGATCAGACTCGTTCCATAATCAAGCCAGATCCCGTGATCTTCGAAGAGCCCATCATGTATCAACCCCAACCTTCCGTGTGGACGTCCAACCTCACGACACCTACAGCTCCGCTGTCAGATACGGCTTCCAATTCATGGACAATCTCCCCCTTCGGCAGCATGTCATATGACCAACAACACCTATGCTTTCGACATTTCGTATCCCACCAACACCTCCTCCCAACCTTCTATTAGCGCCTATCCGGAGGTCTTCAACAACACCTACCCTTTGTACAATCACTCCCAGGCTTCTTCGTCACACTATGAGCTTCCCTCCATAGAGTCCTCCGATCAATGATCGACTGGTACCACCTCACGCTCAATCAACTCGCGATTCGGTGGTCTGTATCCATCCGATACCTTTTCAAAACACCTGAGTCAAGTTTTGGAGAGTTCGATCATCGGTCCACCTCCAAGGGATCATGTCTGTAGCGTAAGTTCTAAGTGCGCTGCAAGATAAATTGCCCTGACGTATTCTTTTGGACTAATAAGGGCTTTGTAAGTCGAACTTGGGCACCAGTCGATCGGATCCATGGGCGCGGATGAGGAGATTCTGACAAATGGTTGTAACTCTCAGAATTGTTGTGCTCGATCAAATATTCACTTCAGGCCGCAAACGATAATGCTCATCCCAGCAGCAGCGGCAGCCACACCTACGCAACTTGCATGGACGAAGGAAGGGGTTGTTTACTCCGGATGATGCTATGAAGTTACCTGTGTCGTCGGACCACGACTACATTCGCGCGCACGACCATATTCAGCGTAGTAGAACCTGTGGCCTAGGCGCGAAGTCGTGTTTCAAAACCACCCTAGAGCCTCGGAATCGATCGTCTGCGCTCAAGCATGCATCATTGAGCTGCAGGAAAGACGCCAGCATCGTGACGATGGCGACAGCCTAGTGCGCAACTGAAGCATTGACAAATCAAGCGTGAAGGGAGGGCTGCGCCCAGTCGGCACCCAATCACTTCGACAGACTTACATGCCAGAAATGCGACCGACAGCTGCCCCCCGCACAAGAGGCTTTTCTTGAGACTTGCCGTTGACAAATTTGTGTCTCGGTAGACTGAGAAGTCTGGCCAGAACTCAATACTCTTGGAAGCGTAGGCATGTGGTGGGTGCATCCGCCGTGGAAAGGCCTATCTTGATAGGGGATCCCGCGTTGCTCCAAAGAGTGTCACAGAATTAGGCGACCTGAGAAAGAATCCATATGTGGAACCACGAAAGCTTAGGAAGTTGCTGGATAGTCTACACGAGCGCGCCCTGAGAAGGAATTAAAGAACGATATGCATTGGGCATCAAGCCTAACGTGCAAATATCCTTACAAACACTGCGAGTAGTAGTCGTTCGAGTATGTGCAGACATAGGGACTCGCGCAGACCGTAGAGCCAGTGTAGGTAAGGCCTTGAGGAAGAATGCGATGTCTCAGTTTCGATTGCAGCAAGCGGTTAGGGATGAGGTACTTACCACCACACTGGCCATACTGGGCCACGGTACCAGTGGCGGTGGAAGCCGCGGTGGTGCTATTGATAACGTAAAAGGGTCAGTGGTTGCCTACGTTGATAGAGGCCACATCATCCTCACCTCGTGGTCGTCTTGGTCGTTGTGGTGGTGGTCGACGTAGTGGCTTTTGTAGTGGTGGTCGATGTGGTCGTCTTGGCAGTAGTAGTCGCTCTAAATGGACAGAAAGTTATTAGTATCTATCCAAAGGTTTCTCGAAGCACCCTGGGTGACGGCCACTTACGCAGTACCAGTATTGCTGAATCCGGTGATACCGCTGTAGTTGATGACGCCGGTCTTGCCTCCAGTCGCGCTCAGGCCAGACCAGTCCCATGTGCCTGTGCATGCACCAGAGCCACAGTTGACTTCGACGCGGTATGCGCTAGAGTCGACGGAGACGGTATTGCCAGAAGTGAATTGCACGTCCTGTGGAAGGCACCGTCAGTATCATCAAAGGCGAATCCAGCTTCTAAATCGCTCACGCTAAGAATGACGCCAGTTCCGGGTGTGCCGAGGGTGGAAGGGTAGCTCTGATCGATGAGCACACCATACTTGTGGATGGTGGTGCAGCTGTTGCCAGTGTACGTGACACCAGAGACAGTCGATCCGGTCGCAGCAGCATCCATCTTGATCCTCAGGCAGTTGTCCGAATCGGAGACGGCGTTGTTGAGGATCTTGATGGTGCTCACGGTGACGGAGCTCGAAATCGATCCGATGGAGATTCCGTGACCGCCGCTGCACTTGTTGTTCTGGAAGGTGATGTTGGAACCTTTGTTGATGGCGAGGCAGTCATCTTGATTCATCACGACGCTGCACACATACAAAAAAAAAAAAAAAAGAACGCATTCAGACTTTCAGGCATGTGAGCGTCCGATACATTGGAACTGACCTGTTCTGAATGACCAAGTTGCTGGCTGACACATCGAATCCATCGGTGTTATGTCCAGCAGCAAGTCCATTGGAGTTGGCGTTGGTCGAGTCTCCGAGGGCTACACGAGAGGGAGAGAGAGAAGTGGTCAGCGACATTCACCCGAATCAATGGAACAATTGGGGACCTACAGTTGTCAATAGTGATACCGTCAATAGTGAGCGGAGCGGTATTGCCAATGCTGAAGACGTGAACGGGAGAGTTCAAGATCTTCAAGTTCTGTTCATCATTGAGCCCGAGTGAGCCTATATAGTCCACGAAGAAACTGCTTTGGCCCTGAGGACCACAAACCTTGAAGGTACCAGAGCTCTTGATCTTCATCATCTTGGGCTTCGTGACGCCACCGTTGCCACCAAGGCCATCCTTTGAGGCCAAAATCATGTCAGTTTATTCAAAAACCCGTGGACGTGCCACACAAGCACCTACCCAGTACGAGGGGCCCTGCCCATTGAACGTATGGCCATTTCCGTTGACTTGAAAGCAAGAGTGAGTACATCAAGTGCAGAATACGGGCTGATCGAAGCTCTCTTACAAGTCACACCGGTTCCACTGCATCCGGATCCAGTGATTCAGTACCATCACTCGCTTTGATAGGACACGATTTAAAAAAACTCACGCGATCTGGAAAAGGGGTCCAGCCCAGTTACTGACGCCGAAAGTAACGTCTCCGAGGAGGTTAACGGTAGTTCCACTAGCCAACTCGAGGTCGAACGTCTGTCCAGCAGTTACGGTGAAGGGGTTGATGTTGATCGTGGTACACGCGATGGCGGCGGAGACATCGCTCAATGAAGAGATGGTGCCCGTGCAGCGCTTGCCAATGCGTTCCGCAGAGACGGAGGAGGCCGCAAAGAACAGTGCCGCAGCTGCAATAGTCTGAGGAGTGAAGAACATGTTGTATAACCGGTAGTTGATGAGGGGTGTCCGATGAGATGTTTTGTTGATGATTTGATGCGAACGCATATGAATGTTATATATGCCCCAAAAGTTTATTATCCCTGGTCGACATGAACCGCGACGGGCCGCCAGGGGCCGTTAGTAAGGCAGCCAGTTGCCAGGTTCACGAGAATTGACCGCGAGTTATCCGTCTTCTCATGCATGGTTGCCCTGTGGCTATTCGAGAAGCGCGGATATTCGAATATCTCGGATGGTGGCTCGGCGTACTGTAGAGTCAATTTTTGACAAGTTCAAGTTGTTGATACGCCGGACCAAACAAGGAAAAACCTCGCGCTCCAGATCGGCGTGTCTTCTTCACTTGGCATGGGATAGAAAGGCTTGGCGATGCTTCTCGCGGAGTTGTTCCTCAGGCGGTGGAAGTCACAAACTGCCACACGTAGGCGGTTCCTTGGCGGCTTGGCGGTCCGGTCCTACCCGCGATTAGACAATTGTGCTAATGATAGCATGTGCATTGGATAGGAGTTGCAGAGGGGCTGGGACTGAGATTTGTATTTGTGGAGGCCCACTGAAGCAACGGCCCGGTCGGCGAAGTCCTCTTGTTGCTTGGCGACGACCCGCAGCGAGTTGTTGACAATTAGCGGTAGATCATTATCGGGACCGAATCAAGCGGAGACCGCCGTTGCCTGCTTCGACGAGTACTGATCTACGCCTATGACACCGACATGCGGGTATTCACTAGCCCTAGTCAGCAGCTTCCCAATTTCGGGGGCAATACTATAAACCGAAGGAAGTTTGGATGCGAACATATTAGTGGCTACTGTGCTGATCACCTGCCAAGTCTCTATTCAAACAGGTTTTGATCGAGGCATGGTCGGTAATATAGCTTGCATGATCTTGGGACAAGTTTCGGTTTCGGTTGGTGTTGTTTCGGATTTGAATTCAGTGTGGGAAACATTCAGGGTAATTTCAATGTCTCCAACCTAACCTAACGTCATTTACTGCGCAGTAAAACCAATGTTCTCTGGTCATTCGTTGAAGTGAGGCTACAAACAATGCACAATGGATTCTGACGAAGCATATCCAGACACCCCCAACAAATATAATATGTAAGGAGACGGCTACTGCCATTAGCCGAATGATTCCCCCAGAAGATGACGCTAACTTCTAAGATTCAGCCTAGACCGTATACCCGAGCCATTAAAAATCATCACGATGGTCCTTTAGAATATCCCTGCCATCTTCTGACCCGATGACGAAACTACAGTATGGTCTTTGACATTCCCAATGTTTAATCGCGCGTTGCGACTGTACGGCTTCAGCCAAGGATCAAGCGGCTTCTGAGAGGTTGCGACGGCGCGGATCCAAAGCGGGCAAATATTTTAGAGCACTCTACGTCATGACCACTCCTGACTGCATCAGATGAGTCCTCAAACAAGTGCATCAACTCCGGCAGGTAGAAGAGAGCGAACACTGGAAGAACATCATCGCAACGTAGCACATCTTTCCCAGCTGCAAAGGGTTCACTTGTTCTTTAGAGTTTCCTCACTGGCATCTTTTAAACCTTTCCACTTGGTCTTAGCAGTGTCTAAACCCACCATGAGGTCAGAATGCATCGCATAGAACGAGAGCCGTGCAGCTGGGACCACATACTATGTGTGATCCGGATAGTCAAGGAAGGTATGGCGAACTTCGTGAACGCCCATTCCATTAGCGCATGCGACCAATATGGGTTGCTATTCGCCGTGACGGAGATGGATCCGCAAGGGACATCGATCTTGGCCAATACGGATCGGACGAATTCTTTTGGCATGGGCACGCCAATTGAAGGGCGCTCCATCCCAGAGGTTTTGGTCACCTGTATGCGTTTTAGAAAAAGAGTGGGAACTCGGAAACGTAGCTACAAGATTTTGAAAGGGGGAGCTCACAACGAATGCAGCGGGGACATTTTGTACCGTGATTCCGAATGCTCTATACTCTTCTGCTAGGCATTGGGACCAGGTGGAGATGAAGGCTTTGGTGGCCGAGTATGTGGCAATCATTGGAACTGCAGTAACACCGGCCAACGAGCCGATGTTGAGGATCAACCCATTCCGCCTGAAACATCCGTCAAGTACTTGGATTGAGAAAGGCCGTAAGGTATAGAGACCTACCTTTTCATCATTCCCGATAGTACCATACGCGTCATGCGAACCGTAGCGTGGATGTTCACTTCCAGCTGCGCATCAATGACCTCGACGGGTATTTCATCGAAATTAGTGGGAATAAGGTTGGTCGCGCCAACGTTGTTCACTGAGAACATTAAGATTATGAGCTGGTCCCCTTCATGCAATTGATAAAACTCACCGAGAATTCCAATTGAGATTCCGGACATGGTGCTTTCGACAGCAGCGTAGCCGGCGTCATTGTTTTTCAAGGCAAAGTCGATCGCACATGTACGAGTTTCAATCTTGTATTGTGACTCTTTTGTGTTCAAAAATCGCAGGTCCTGAGAGATACATCCCCAATGGAAAGATAAATGGCAAGCACTTGCAACTCACCAATCTCAGCCGCCAAATCCATCAGCTTTGCTTGTGTTCGCGATAGCAGGACGACGTTGAATCCCGCCTCTGCGAGCTGGAATGCGAAGGCTCTTCCAATTCCATCGGTGCAGCCAGTTATGACTAATGGGTCAAAGTCAGCGGGTCCTCCTGTGATCGAAATCGTGATAAGCTTACTAGCCCAAGCGCCTTGCTTTGCTCCAAACTTCTCTAACTGAACGCCGACATATATCTGAGCTGTGGTATCGTATGACCAGCTCAAGGGTCAACTGCTCACGCTGGTTCCAGGCCAGAGGAAGATCTGGATAATTAATCTGACGAAGCTGATTGCCAATGAGGCTACCGTAACAACACCGAGTGCGGTGAAGGCCGCCTCCGCATTTGAATGCGATGAGACTATGAAACAGAGGGATCCACGTCAGCCGCTACCGTTGTCAGGTCATTATCCGGACTTCTCCCACACAGTGGCCAGAAGTACATGCGGGATGAGAAAATAGGAAAGAATAGAAGAACGACAGCTTTTGGTAATAGTTCTCCGTTAGGTCCATCCCGCAGATTCCGCAGATGAGTGGGCACTTCTTCGTGGGGTTGCTTTGCAACAAGGACACGTGTGCGGGTAGTGCGACAATTCACCGCGGATCGTCACTGCTGAGGTCACGACTGCGATATTTAGGAAGCCTCAAATATGGCTGGATATTGCATACCAACGATAGAGGGCGTCATTATGACAAATTGTACGACGGTACGCAGGTCTAAGAATGACACCTATATACAGCAAATGTGTTACCTAACCTTCTGCGTCTCCTTTTGGCCACGCTTCTGGAGATCTATCAAACCAGAGATGAGTCCGTTGGTCCCTAACAAAGGACCAAGAGATCTAAAATTCACTGACGGTGACTGATCGTGATCCACAGAGAAGGTAAGGGGACGATTGTGTGGACCCATCCCATGATCGCATGGGACCAGTATGGGTTACTCGTCGCCGTGCAGTCGATTGCACCGCATGGTACACCAATTTTGGCTAGTACACATTCGACGTATGGCTTTGGCATGGGTACCATCATACTTGGCCGATCGATTACAGCTAATTTGGAAACCTGTCGAGTATACTAGATGAGCAAACACACGTGCATGCCGAGGAAAGGAGGTTCCAGCGTACGACGTAGGAAGCGCAGACGTTCTGGATTGTAACTCCAAGTGGCTTGTACTCGGCGGCTAGAGATTGAGACCAGCTGGAGATGAAGGCTTTACTGGCTGAGTAGGTCGCTATCATTGGTGACGGGACGACGCCAGAAAAGGAGCCGATGTTGAGGATCAAACCGTTCTTCCTGAAAGATCAAGATGTCGGAAAAATAGCTCGGGCACTGAAATTCAGCCCATTTACCTCTGTAACATGTTTGGAAGCACGATCCGCGTCATACACGTCGTAGCACGAATATTGACTTCCAGAATGCCATCAATATCTTCGGCAGGCGTCTCGTCGAAATTGGCGAAGACGCTTGCCGGCATTCCAACATTGTTCACTGAGAATATGCAAGGCTCAGCAAGATTGTTCTGCGCTGCAGGCGTTTATAAAACAAGCGAATCTTTCTTTACCGAGCACTCCGATACGGATTCCTGATAGAACAGACTCAACAGCAGCATACCCTGCTTTATTGTCATGGATGGAGTAGTCAATCGCGCAATGCAGTGTCTGAACCGCAAACTTCGACTCTAAGAAGGTACAACAAACTTGAGTTTCGACCCTTCCAGAGTGAGAAATCACCTATGAGGGAATTCAGAAACTGACCGATCTCAGCCGCAAGGGCTTTCAACTTCGATTCTGTACGTGACAGAAGGACGACATTAAAGCCGGCTTTTGCTAGTTGCAGCGCAAACTCTCGTCCGATACCGTCGGTGCAGCCAGTGATGACTAATAACCAGCTAACCGTCAATGGACGGGAAATGGATTACGAGGATTACGAGCGCTAACCTGCCCAAGCACCTTGCCCAGCTCCAAATTTCTTCAGCTAGAGGTAGAAGACGGCCTAAGTTAGCCTGATTGGGAGTGACACGAAGTACGACACAGATATGAAAAGCGCTCACATTCGTCCCGGGTACGAAAGCGAGCTGGATAAACAGCTTGAAAGCGCTCAGAATGGGCACAAGAATAACTAGTACACCCAGAGCAGCAAGTACTGCAACACCAGTAGGGTACGAGATGGCTTTATGGGCACAAAAAGGAGGTGATGAATCTAAGTCAACTCTTTCAGATCAAATAATATTTCTCACATAGTGACGTGTGCCATGTTCGCAAGGCGTCGTTTATCGCAGCCATTGCTTGGAGGAGGGTTGTGAAGAGGAGATGGGACGAAAAGTGTCACACGCAATGATTTAGCCGCTGAGAAGAGATCAAGAGGCGTGGATACAACCGGATGCCGTTTGTGGCTTACTAGCAACGTGGCCCAAATAACCGTGTTAGTCCAATTGGGTTGCGCTCGAAAGCCTTGTGCAATCCGTAGGATGTTGCTCCTCACGTGGAACGCGTTGCAGGGAGAATATAGACCCCGTGGGGTGTTACGATTTAGAACCAAGACCCCCTGCTAGCACACAGGAGAGGAAATTATAATATATGAAGGAGAGTGTAATTTTAGTCGGTATCATGTGGCGTTGGAAAGGAACGCTGCGTCGAATGTTAGGTCTCACGATTTCAGTCGTGACCGTAGCGCGAGATTTATCTGTCCATGACATCTATAACGCCACCATCAGATCCAGCAGCTCTAGATGATTCTAATGGCATTGAAGATGTAGTCGCTCTCGATGAGCCAACCGCCGGCGAGCATGGTGTGTCCTCGGCCTTCACATGGGAACAAGGTGTGTTGCCACCGCTCATATCCGCGGCGTTCAACTAAGACGCGTCTACAATCTGTTGGTAGACTATGACGATAAAATCGAGAATGCCGCAGCCGATAATCTTATCCAGTTAGTTGCTGGCCCTACGTGATCTTCGAAGTTCGCCTGGCTGAATGCTGAGTTTGATGCTGTGTAGAGATTGGGATTGGAAGGTCATGCGCGATGCTATAAAGCAGCGCATACATCAGGTCCGTGGTGAGTTTCACACTGTGCCGCATGAAGGTGCATACTGAAGAACGCAACTCCTTGTCATCATAGACCTTTGCCATGTACCTGAAAGAGCAAGGTCCCAAACCTCGCATGAGTATGTCAAATGGGATCGCACCTCGCGCCTCACTTGTCGACCCCACCAGGACACCAACTAGCTCTCAGAGACAATCACGGCGTCTTCCTGCGGGTGTCTCTCCTTCTGCAATAGAGCGACGGCCGGTTACACCACAAGGGCTCATTTTACCGCCGTTCCCTCCGCGCCCGCCAGATGAAAGGGTCATGCCAACCAGGCTTACTGCTTCAGAAGCGAATGAAATCATGGGTCGCATATTCGCAACTATGGATGACTTTGATGAGTGCGTCGCTCGCTTCCCTTTGTCTTTAAATAGAACGACGATTATTCTAAGTCTTTGGCCTCCAGGCATCCGCCATTCACGATACAGCGAGTTTGTCAATTAATCACGGAACAACCACGAACATACAAGTTCCTCGGCAAGTTCGCCCGTGCCCTTGAGCGCTCTCTCCTTGTCTCCTCCACATGGTTCGAGTATACCTCCGACACTTATGCCGCCGATACAGCCAAATCTCCATTATCCCCCGCCGGTTACTCCGAGATCGTTCTACGGGCATCGAGGACGCCCATATTCAGCCCGATACCGTTCCTACACCCGGATATGGATCCCGTGACGGGCCAGCCAATTACCAACGCCAATGGCTCACCCTCCCCGTTAACCCTAACCGGCCGCCGCACTGGGCAAGATGCTTCACCAAGCCCATTGATCATCGATGACGGAGAGATTCCTCCACCAAGTCCTCGACTTGGCCTCGTGGACGAACTCGATGATCCCTCGGCGGACAGCAATCATATGGCAGACCACCCTCAAACACTGAATTCCAAAATGCACGTTGGGCCGCCAGTATCTCGCGTCGTCGATGAGGACGATATGGAACTCGACGATGCCGAACTATTCGGTCCAACGAGTAATATGTTCAGAGATGAAGTACCGAGAATGGGCGGTGGCGATGGCTCGTCATCGTCTCAAAGTGATTTGGGCTTTGGTGGACTCAGGCGAGCGAACGGTATTGGCTCCAAAATCGGGGCAGGAAATCTCAACGACCGGTTCGTGAGGAGTACGACACCTGAACCCGAGACGGCGCGTGCGATGCGTGATGCCACTGAGAGTGTGCGACCTGCTGGTGGTCTGTCGCTTCGCAAGGAAGCGGGCGATGATGATGAGCGAAAAGAAAATGCGGCAGAGGATGGTGAGGTGGAGGATATGATCTTGGACGATGACCTGCCACGCGAAGAACCAGTGGTCAGCGAAAAGCCGCAAGTCAGGGCCGGGATGAGGACGCGGAGACTTGGGAGGAGAGACAGCCTTGGGTCTTCTAAATAGAGCTGCCATGTGTACGTTGCATCCTCTTCTTTACCACGCCCGTGCAATCAAAACTCGATAAATAAGTTCAATGTCTTGGTTTTACATTTTGACAGACTATTATGAGCACTTGATAGCTGCGGCGATCATGCAAATCCCGGTGCCTTAGCGCTTCGCTGAAGCTCCCAACAGATAGGAGAAGTCATTATCAAGCGCTTATCTTTCAGTCCTGGCTATTTGATGCAATCACTCTCCATTGTCTCTTGCAAGTGGAAGGATGGCACAAGCGATGGAACCTGATATCGTTGCAAAAGGCTGATCATATTTGCTCTGCTGTGTCGGTACTGGGCATCCCTCAGACAAAAGTCCTCGTAATGTGTTGTCCAACATCACCAACAGATAGAGCGCTCAATCAATTCAAGATGTGACACAATGACAATATTTGTCAGTTCGCCCGCACTCTCATGATTGGTGTGCGACAAGAGATGCGACAGGTTGCATTACCAAGCCAGCATTGCTCCGGGTCACACTTCTCCGGCAGGTAAGGGTGTTCACCTCTAAGGGAAATTGAGGGGCGGAGGCATGTGAAGGTGGACGGGGAGATGCTTCCTAGAGGAACAGCCTACTAAATGTGCATGAACACTACTACATGAGAATGAACCAACAATGAATAAGTCAGAATATAACGAAAGCTGTCTTCATTCCGGACGTGCGAATTATGACTCTTCCTCCTTACCAGAGCCAGAGTCGTTCCAAGCCACGACCGTGACTACGCTAAGCGCAACCACCTCGCTTCCAAATCTCGGGCCCAAAGGCGTCAAATTTCCAATCCGCTTCCTTGAACCATCCCTTGTCGATCGCTGGATTTCGGGAATTTCGGGCGTGGAGGAAAAGGATATGCGTATACGGGAGTTTTCCTTCGGGGAGGGCGAGCTCTTGGTCTTGGATGGTCCGCCAAGTTGCATAGCCTTCGTCTCGAATGGTCTGTAATGCCATGCTAGCAGCCTCTACCTCTGTTCCTTCGACGATGACAGGCTTGGTGGCTCTCCGGCGCATCCCGATCTCTCCGTCAAGCATCGCTGGGTTAAGGGCCCTCACTGCAAGACGACCACGGGGGTTCTCATAAAAGTAAGTGCGCTAGAAAGTTTGTAAGTAAAAGGTCAGCTTTGCTCCAAGTAACAGCGAGGATCGGGAGGGAAGGAAATAATACGCACGAATTCATCAAAGGCTCGCGCTATTGGCCTAGGGAGGAGTAGACCATTACGAGCTCCCTCCATGTTGATTCTAAGAAATCGGTCAGGCCTCTTTTGAATCTACGCTTGAAGATATGGCTCGCGATGATTGCCACGGCGGGGAGGATGACGCCGAGGACGGCACACGGGAGTTATTCGGGGTAGTCTAAGTCCAACGTCTCGTCCTCGGATTTGTGATAGAAGTGGTAGACTCGCTTCTTGAAAGTACTCAGTAGGAGTCGCCTGCCACCGGTCGAGTGGAGAGTCAGGCGTTGCAAGACCTCTTGCTCAAAAATCGAGACTTGTGGGGGATCCGAAACGGTGGGGCGATGCTGGATGAGGTGTGGTCAGAAGGAGTCGAATGTTGATCGGAGGAGACACCCGCTGTCATCGGTGCCTTTTCGTCCCCGTCATCTTTCCACCTTTGAGAATTTCTGTGTTAAGATCCCAGTCGGTAGTAAGACTAACGTTACCCCCATTAAATGCGAAGAATACAGAAATCAAGGTAAGCTGGCGTCCACCAAAGGGTTATCTAGGATCTGAGGAAACGCTCCTCAGCTGAACGGTGTGTTTGATACTATGTAGAAAGTAAGATTGGAAGGCCATCCGAGATACTGTCAAGCAGCATACTCATCAGGCCAGTGATAAGTTCTATCTTGTGTCGTACGAACCTGACGAGCGCAACTCTCTGACGTCATAGACTTCGCGACGTGTCTGCCCAAACCAATGTCAAATGGAATTGCACCTCGCACCTTGCTTGTCGACCTCACCTACAAGCTCCCAAAGGACAATCACGACGTCACCCGGCGGGCGCCTCTCCGTCCGCAATAGCGCCCATTCCCTCCGCTAAAATGGTCATGCCAACTAGGCTTATTACTTCAGAAGCGAATGAAGTCATAAGTCGCACATTCGCCACTATGGCCAGTACGTCGTTCATTTCCCATTGTTTTTCAATGCAGGAACAGTTGTTTCTAACTTCCACATTAGCTGGGTCTCTAGACATCCGTCATTCACCATACAGACAGATTTGTCAAGTGATCGCGGAACAGCCACCAAAAACATACAAATTCCTCAGCAAGTTTGCTCCTGCCCTCAAGCGCCCTCTCCTTGTCTCCTGCCGGATATTCTAAGATTGTCCTCGAGCATCCAGGACAGCCCCATACTTTTTCTACAGACGTGGATCCCGTGACGAGCCAATCGCCTCCCACTAACCCAGGCAGGTTATCGCACTGGTCAAGACGCTTTGTTGATCATCGATGACGGAGAGATTTCTCCGCTCAATCCTCGTCTTGGCCTCTGAACGAACTCCATGATCCCTCTGGACAGCAATCATGTGGCGACCACCCTTGGGCGCTGACCTTTAAAATGTACGGTGGGTCACCAGCATCTCGCGTTGTTGATGAGAGCACCACAGAGCTCGATGATCAATTACCCGGCCCAGCGGGTAATACGTTCAGGCGTGAAGTATCGGGGATGGGCAGTGGTACTGGGCCCTGATCATCTCAGAGCGACCCGGGTTTTATTGCAGCCGGAGAAGCGAACGGCATTGGTTTCAAGATTGGAGAGGGGGACCTCAACGATAGGTTTATCAGGAGTGCGGTACCAACACCCGATGCGGCGTGCGCGCTGCGTAAAGCCACCGAGAGCGTGCGATCTGCTGGGCGTCTTTCGCTTCGCCAGCAAGCGGATGGTGATGATGAATGGAAGGGGAACGCAACCAATGATGGTGACGTGGAGGATATGATGTTGGAACGATGATCTTCCGCAAGAAGACGAGGAGCTGGTGGTCAGGGAGAAGCGCCAACTACTGGATGAGTAACAGGCAAAGATAGGAGGAATCTTCCAAATAGAACTGCCATTCGTTTAATGTGCCTTACGCGCCCATGGAATCAACCTCCTTAACTAGGCCCAATGCCTTTGTTTTCTGTGTTTGTGCAGGGGTGATGGGCGCTTGATCGGCGGCGATCCTGCAAATCCCGGTACCTTATGTGCCTTGCGGAAAAAGCGGCTCCCGAGGAAGTATAAGAGAAGTGAAGCCTCTCTCTCGTGCTCGTTATCAAGCGCTCATCCTAGCCTTCACTCCTTTGACTCAACCACTCACCATTTCAAACGAGATTGATGGCAACAGAGATCAAACCAGAGATGAAAGTCCAAGCCGAGTACAAACGGCTGATCGTTTGTTGTGACGGTACCTGGCAAGCCTCTGACAAGGGTCCTCGCACTGTGCCGTCCAACATCACCAAGGTCAGATCTATAGAGCATGATCGAGCAAAGCCGTGACGTTGCACTGACACCAAGTCTTGATTCTCCAAGTTTGCCCGCGCTCTCGAAACCGCGCAGGTGCGAGATGACAAGCAAGAGATCCAACAGGTTGTGTACTATCAAGCCGGTGTAGCTTCTGGATCACATTTCGCTTTTGAGCGTGCTTACACTGGTATGAGCATCTGCTATCAGATATCAATGTGCGCTAGGGGCTGATAATTCCGGAATTGGCGTCTAATAGGCAACTTGGGTATCGGACTCGATGCCAATGTTATTTCCGCTTACTACTTCCTCAGTAATAACTACGACCCTGGGGATGTGCATAAAAAGGATACCGTTGGACATAAGGATACCCCCGGAGATGAGATCTTCCTGTTTGGCTTCTCTCGTGGAGCCTACACTGCCCGATGCGTCGCCGCCCTCGTCTCCCGTTTCGGTATCATTGCTAAACGCCACATGGACCGTTTCCCAATACTATATGACGCCTACCGCACCCGAAAGAGCGAAAAGGAGTTCGATGACGCCTTTGAGGAGATGAAGAAGCATTTCCCAACACGATATCCAGCCAGGATCACAGTAATGGGATGCTGGGACACGGTCGGCGCAATGGGTCTCCCTGAGTTCTGGTGGGTCGAGAAGCTTGGATTGAATAACGAGCACAAATTCAGAGACGTCGAGTTGTCAGACAGTGAGCTTCCTCCTTTAAACCCCTTCAATAGTCGATGCTAATGTGTTTTTCATGATGCGTGTGCGCCAAAGACGTCGAGAATGCATTCCATGCGATGGCGTTGGATGACCATAGGACCGTCTTCACTCCGGCGTTGTGGCATCTCCCCAAGACAACCACTGTCAGTGAGAGATTATATGACGCTCAATACCGGGGCGTGCGAAATAAAAAGAACTTCCACTCACAGAACGGACGAACTATGCCGAACCTCGTCCAATGTTGGTTCCCGGGAGTTCACGTCAACAGCGGCGGCGGAAGTGACAAGAACCTTCTAGCCCTAGTGTCCCAAGATAATGCCAGTGCGTTTGTTATATGGCTCCCTTGTTCTAGAACTCGGACTGAATTTTCAATTTTTTTAATTGCCATAGCGGAAGGCGGGTCACCTGCCGCCTTCAATGAAGAGACTGACATGGAGGAGCTCGCGGATATCACGTTTGCCTGGATGGTGGATCAATGCAGACCTTTCCTATCCTTCGATTCCCAATACCTCGCCCAGACTGCCACTCAACACAAGAATCTCCTCAAGGCCCGGCATCACCCCGAGCCAGCCCCAGGATACGCGGTCGGTCCCATTAAGGACTCGTACATCCCGATCCTAGGCTATTTCATGGGTGGGTCCAGCTTCCGCACCCCAGGACAATACAACGATCGAAACAAGAACTATGACCCAAACTATATCTCGTATGATACGAACGAATGCTTCCACCCGAGTGTTCGGGCGAGGTGGCAAGCACTGGGGATGAAGTGGAAACCTTCGCCCATCCATGGATGGGACGCCCAGTATGTTAAATCCAAAAGGGATAAGAAACACACCGGATGGATATGGGTGAAGAAACTTCCGAACGGGAAGGAGGTTGAGATTCCCGAATGTAGGATCGATTGTGATGCCAAGTCGATGGAGAGGCAGTTGATGCACGATGGGACCTTGTCAATGTTGGGAGAAGACTAAACTATATTGGAATATACCTCGAATTACGTACCTTGCCTTTTTGATATGATGCGTCCGCGCTCTGAAATGCCCGCGCTCAGTGGCCTTGCTACTGGTGTCACGTCACCGCCGTCGTTGTTAGGTTAACCTGTTTAAACTCCAATTTATACTATTCTGATCCTAAGGGTACGCCAGGGTGAATGTTTTTAGAGTGATTATCACCAAGGGCCCCATGACGGATCATATTAACGTTCTACCCCTACCCGATATTCTTCTAAAATACCCGATCTGTCTTCAAGACTAGAGCTTTATATATCCTCCAAGGGAGATTAAACATTGAACTCGCTCCTCTTCCTATGACGGGGGCGAGCAGCCTTTGGGGCGACCTCGGCGCGTCATGCAATCCTCGATCTAACCAGAACGCGGTGTCGCAACTACCTCTCTCACACCTCTGTGTTGCTACGAGGGTTTAACAGGAAGCATTTCTACATGGCCCCTTTGCCATACGCTCCATCATTGAAGGTGGCCTATTCTCCCACCTCTTGGACGCGGCAATGAACCTAAACGCGAGGGCCTAGCGGCACCTGTAGCCAGCAGCAGCGAAATGAGCTCATACATGTGAGGACCTGAGCGAACCCAGGAGCTTGGCCTTAGTCGCGGGTTCACGAAGGGCAGATAGGCGCGCAGGAATCCGGGCAGACGGGCGCGCCCAATGACATAAGGCCGGCTTCTGGCCTCTGTTATATGTGGGGTACTTTTTAAGTTCAAGATTTACTAATCACACATTGTGTGGTCCGAATCGGTATTTGTCAGTGTGGTACTTCTAATTTGGATGAGATTGGAGGGTTTTTGAAAGTGATCTCCTGTTTCCCGCTTGATAAGGCTCCGGCAACTTCCAGAGATCGTGACTTCGCACGGTGCATGCGTCCCGGCGATACATTGCACGCGACCACAAATTGGCATTCTAGTGAGTCTTAGGAGTCAAAAACCTCCCATTACCAGACGCCCATTATATGTGTCTTTCATGCTGCCTGGCTGGACTGTCTGGTATTCTGTGGTAACTGACTTTACCAAGAGTGGGGAGGCGCGAGTGCCGCTACCATAGGTACGCTTTGGATTTGGAGGGTTTGTGATGGTGGTCTCAAAGTACGGCTAAATCAGACTTTACTCCGGTAACTTCCATTTCTTCGATACTGTAGCTTCTATCGAAAATATGCATATGGCGCATACGGCTTGAAGATAACAGCACGCGACCATAAATTCACGAGCCTCGTGCACTTTGTAGCGACCATAAGTACCTCGGGAGTCGAAAAACTTTCGTTATCAGGCGCTCGCCGTATCTTTCATTCCTCTCTACTTCACTCGACTCCTTTGTATCCTATCAGACACCAATGGGTCCATCAATGAAACCCCGCGTCCAGTACAAACGACTGATCATTTGTTGTGATGGTACTTGGCAAGCCTCAGATAAAGGCCCTAGAACTGTGCCGTCCAATGTCACCAAGGTCAGTTAAGCGTTCGATAAATCCCAGCCGCGATGCCGTATTCAGACCGTAACTCGCTTTCTAAGTTCGCCCGCGCCCTCAAGACTGCAAGTGTGCGAGAAGGCAATCAAGAGATTCAACAAGTCGTGTACTATCAAGCTGGCGTTGCCTCCGGGTCACACTTCTCCTTTGAGCGCGTGTACACGGGTATGAGAATACTGTTCCAAAGATTAGTCCCATGGCTGATAGTTTCAATCCCGGGTCTAACAGGCAACTTTGGTATCGGACTCGATGCTAACGTCACTTCCGCCTATTACTTCCTTTGTAATAACTATTACCCTGGGGATGAGATCTTCCTATTTGGTTTCTCTCGTGGGGCATATACCGTACGATGCGTCGCCGCCCTCGTCTCTCGTTTCGGCATCATTGGGAAACGTTATATGGATCGTTTTCCTATTCTTTATGATGCGTATCGTCATCGGAAGAGCGAAGAAGAGTTTGATGCAGCTTTTAGAGGGATGGCGCATAAGTTCCCAACCAGACATGTGGCTAAGATCACCGTCATCGGCTGCTGGGACACAGTCGGGGCGATGGGTTTGCCTGAGTTCTGGTGGGTCGAGAAGCTCGGCTTGAATAATGGACACAAATTCAGAAGCGTCGAGTTGTCTGAGAGTAAGGTCTTCTCTTCGATGCTTGGTGAATATTCAACGCCGCTGACACCTTTTTGATGCGTGTCGAAAGACATTGAGAACGCTTTTCATGCAATGGCGTTAGATGATCATAGGAGCGTGTTCACTCCAACTTTATGGCATCTGCCAAAGTCAACCTCGGTCAGTGAGAGCTTTGCTTTTACATACGTGCATGCGAGCTGAAAACAAACATTCGATTCACAGGACGGGCGGCGAATGCCGAACCTCGTCCAATGTTGGTTCCCAGGAGTACATGTCAACAGCGGCGGCGGCAGTGAACAGAACCTCCTAGCGATGTTGTCCCTGGAAAATGCTTGTGCGTTTACTTCTGGCTCCCTTCGTCGAGTAATTCTACTTGAAGTTTCACTTTTGCGCAACAGTGGAAGGCAAGTCACCTGCTATCTGCAAGACGGACATGGACATGGAGGAACTCGCAGATATCTCGTTCAGCTGGATGGTGGATCGCTGCAGCCCCTTCCTGTCCTTCGACCTTGGATACCTCGCTCAGATTTCCATCCAACATGAGGATATCCTCAAGGCCCGGCATCACCCTGAGCCAACCCCAGGATACGCAGCCGGGCCCATCAAAGACTCGTATGTCCCGATCCTAGGCTACTTCATGGGAGGCTCTGCCCCTCGCACCCCGGGGCAGTACGATGAACGAAACAAGAACCGAGACCCAAACTATATCTCGCGGAATACGAATGAGTGCTTCCACCCGAGTGTTCGGGCGAGGTGGCAAGCTCTAGGTGGAAAGTGGAACCCTTCGCCCATTGGCGAATGGAAACCCAAGTATTTTTCCGAGGGAGACAAAAAGCATAGCGGATGGGTCTGGGTGAAGCGATTGCCGAATGGGAAGATGCTCGAGATTCCCGAGTGTAGGATCGGTGGTGATACGGAGAGCTCGATGGAGATGATGTTGATAGACGACGAGACCTTGACGATGTTGGGAGAAGATTAACTACTTTGGGTGTGGAGGCATGAGCCGCGGTTAACGGCGCCGTCTCGAGATGTTAGATAACCAACCAAAAACATTCGGCGTCCGCACTTGGCGATGCCATGAAGATCTGTGCGCGCTCATGTCACTGTTCTTACCTCGCATATCAGAGTGCCGCACTGTAACCCCGTTCCAACGACGAACATTAACAGTATTAAGGGTGAGTGGGATTAAAAGGGTTGACAGAAGGCACTCGCGGTCGGCCATCCGCGTCTCCCCGCTTTGTAATACCACCCACGCAGGCTTGCAGCTGCCTATAAAATAGGCCACATACTCTACTAGAAATGTCAGCAGCTCAGTTTGCAACTCCCCCTCGTCCATCAGCTTCTTCCTGCCAACCATGCAAGTGGCAAACCATATTCACCAAGTCTTCAAATCTGGGGCAACTTCGTTTGGAGCATGGCAGATGCTGCCAGGTAAGTTGATGCTACCCTTACAATGAGTAACATCACTGATGCATCGTCATTAGGAGCTAATCTAGCAAGGACGATGGCCCGCACGGGAGTCGATTGGATCTGCGTCGACATGGAACATGGGAATATCGATGACGCCCAAATGCACGAGGCTGTTGCGGCCATTAATGGCTGTGGAATATCTCCTTTTGTTCGTATCCCAGCTAACGAAGGGTGGATGGTACGTGAAAACATCCTCCTCGCTTCTACTTACGCTTGCGGCTCAAGGTGTTAAATTACTCTATTGTAATTAGGTCAAGCGTGCCCTCGACACCGGTGCCCACGGAATCATCGTGCCGCTCCTCCGCACTGCTGAAGAAGCCGCCGCCATTGTCTCGGCGGCCAAGTTTCCGCCTATGGGAATAAGAGGCTTCGGTTCGCCCTTCGCGACAGCCGCTTTCGGCGCTAGTTCCAGTGGCGGGGTCGAGTACCTCCAGCAAGCAAACGACTCACTGCTCACCATCATCCAAATCGAGACGGTGGAAGCTCTGGATAACGTGGATGCCATTGCTCAGGTTCCTGGCGTCGATGTCCTGCTCGTCGGTCCGTTCGACCTCGGCATCGCGATGGGAAGGCCGATCACCGGTGCAACCTTGCATGATGAGCTTAAGCAGGCAATTGGACGCATCCTCGCTGCGGCGAAGAAGAATGGGAAAGTTTGTGGTATCTATTGTGTATCCGGGGAGCATGCCCGCATGTGTGCGGCCCAAGGGTTCCAGTTTATTTCTATCACTGGGGACGTGTTTGCGATCCCGGCATTCTTGGGGCAGCAGCTGAAGGCGGCAAAAGGAACTGCAGAATAATAGGCTTTCTTGAAGGCTACGTACATCCGTGTATCTTTAGAGAAGGTGGTTGATATGTATCAAATGGTGTGAGATATGTAGGTAACAGCACCCTTGAACAACGGGACCCGGCGCCGTAGGGATGTGGTTTTTTCTCGGGAGCTCCCTAGCGCTTATTATGCCTCGCCCAGTCGGCGCAAAAGAGCTTCGATCCCTGTTGTGCCCGTTATTATTGTGTGGAGCCCGGCTTCCTTATCCAGCCAGACCACCGAGTTCATTTGAACGATCACTCAATCGACTCAGTACCTGAAGAAATAGAATGATGTATTAAGGAGCTCTAGAATCATTTATTTAGCTCGAACACCCTCGCAAACACGGCGTTGGAAGGATACATGATCCAGGGATTCAATCAGGCATACGCCTGTCTTTCAGGCTCCGCACAAGTACAAGTTAACTGTCGAGTGTTGAACCTAGATCAGCTCATGTGACCGACAAAGAACTAGAATAGCACTTACCACCAACGTTCGCGGTGTTGCACTGCCTGAGAGAAGAGCCATCGTTTGAGTTAGGAGCCCAGCAATCGGCAGTGCTGGCGGTGGCGCTCTCGCTATTCGGAGAGATTATAGCTTTTAGTCTCTCAAGACTTGCTGGTTCGGGATAGAGAAGACCACATACCAGTGCCCTCCAGTGCAGCTGCCATCAGTCCAAGACCAAGCGAGGGGGATAGTAAACCCGGAAACGCGGGAGAGGTTGCACTGTTGATAAGCGGGGTTGGAGAAGTCGCACTCAAGGCGGGTGCAGCCAGGTCCGTCGACCCCAGGGCACTCGCCAGATTCGCCGAAGACAATGAGCGAAGACGCTTTCAGCGATCGAACAGAAAAGATAAGGTCAAACATCATCGAGGAACCCATATGAAGCCATAACGGGCTCACCGAGGGCAGGGACCGTCACTTCATACGAGCCTCCATTGGTACCGAGGAGACCAGAGACGTAGTCGAATGCGGCACTTTTGATGTGTCCATACTTTTCCTGACCGCAGTAGTTGTAGATTGTGATTGGGTGTTGGGCCAGAACGGTGGACACGGCGGTCAAAGCGAGAAGAAAGTTCTTGGTGTTGAAGATCATCGTGGAAGTTGTCTCGGGGTGATAAAAACTGGCTTGTGAGGGAGGATTAGAGGAGCTGTTGGTACTCTGGGATTACCTGCAAGTCTGCTTGCTTTTATAGAGCCAGATGCATCGGAGCGGCGGGGTGTGGAGGGTGAACTCCGAGAAATGGACACCATCCCGCGGTAGTCATCAGAGACATCAGCATTCTCTCAGTTCTCTAATCAGAAGACCTCACGCCAATAGCTTAGCGGCACAGTGTCAAAAAAAATTGAATGAATGAAGCTATTTTTGTCGGTCGATCGCGCCGAAGAGGCGGGGTTTCCGCCAACTATGTGAGGGTAAAGGTCTCCAACACAGATGCCATATTTTTATCCCAAGTGAAAAGTTGATGCCAGAAGCACTTCTATGCTTCTTAGTGGTGTCGGTAATGGTTAACGGGCGGTGGCATCTCCTGAATTCCTCAACTTCCATCGTGGTATGCAGCGGCATACCGACCGGGGTGAGTGGCAGGTGGCTGGCGCTGCCTCAGACGAGTCACGATCGGGTGTGGGAGCTGATACACACACGGCATTAACCAAGGCGGAGTGCAGGAAGCGCCAGTAGCCTGATCCGTTACGAATGTGATTTTTGAGCCTTTCCATCGGCCATTGGCCACCGCCCACGGGGATCCTACTATGTAGGAGACTCCTCAGTTGGCATAAGGCGGGTCTAATTTGGCGGCAAGGCAGCGTGTCGCAGCAGAGCCGCGATGAGTAGATGTTAAGGTTGTGGGTATCTCCGCTGGCTGTCCATTTGTTTCCTTTCAACCACTCACCCTTTGCGCATCCTTTCTTCCTCCCCCATCACCTTCTCTACCTGTAAAAATGTCTGCAGCCATGGTACTCGATCAGTCACTTGATACCGTAAGTCATCGGGTTGGTCACTAAGTTGACTCGCAGTTTAAACCACAACTGTCCTGACGCACCGCTACCATTTTTCTCCCCCTTACCAGATCATCAAGTCGAACAAGCGCAACACGCGCAATACCAGGGCTAAAAAGAGAGTCTCGAGCGTGACCGCAAGCAAGAAGGCTGTCATTGTTGGCAAGGCCAAGCCAGCCGCAAAGCCCGCGGTCGTGGCCGCCAACGTTCATATCCCGACCGGTAACAAAATCAACGTTACCAACCTCCCATTGGATGTAAAGGATGCAGAGATCAAAGTAAGCTGTCCTCCACCAAGAAGTGCCGATTTTCCTCCTATCTAACTGAATGCCTCGTGTTCCGCAGGAACTCTTCTCGACCACTATCGGTCCGATCAAGGAAGCCACTCTCCACTATGATGCCAAGGGTCACTCGAAAGGCATGGCCACTGTTGTCTTCTCTCGAAAGGGCGACGCTCCAAAAGCGGTTGCTCAGTATCACGGCCGTGTCATCGATGGGAGTACGTGAAAACCTCGTCTTCAAACATTCCTTCAAATCCGCGTTTCTCGGTGTCTCGACTACATCTGGTTACTTCGTCGACACTCAGTCACTAACGGGGAGAAGATGGTGTGAGGAAAGAGCGATTGCGCCAGGAGTTGGCGATCTCTATACCTTCTGTAGCGGCGTTTTGCTCTCTGGATAAGGGTGTCGGCATCATGGACGTCTATAATAGACAAGTCGTTCGAGGACGACTTTGGTGTGCGGGGATCGTCCGAGATCTGGCGCAAGCCAGCTCTCGAGTACGCGTTATATCGTGTCGAGTGTCGTGCACTCCCACTGGCCGTTGCTAGTGGTATCGTCTCATTCACCCTTCGGGAGTGTTTGAACAGTGATATGCTTCGGCAGATTCACAACGATGATGCGAGCGAGAATGATGCCTCTGCTTGCAGAGCATCGAGCCAACGATGCATGGTTGCCTCGACGTATGTCGGCTCCTCTACATCACGGCCCTGGGAGGTGGTTCGTATGAGGTCGTCGGGCAGGGAATGGGTGGCTCTGTCCGGTGATTGATGACTCGACCCTTCATCTATCTCGTTGAAGTCCTACGCCGTTAATTGGCTGTGGCTTCATCCGCGATCAGGGTGCTCACTTGTTGAACCTCTGTTGGCCATGGGACTGGCTCTGGACGAAGCGTCAACAGCAGCCTTATTCCATCCACCAATCACCCGACACCGCCTATTCTTATCCAGAGAGTGCCCTGCTGCACTAGGCATCTAGAATACGCGTTCCACCTGTTTTCGTTGGATCGTTATCCTCCGCTCAAGCACCCATATGACACGGCTGGGGAGCTAATCAGAGGTTCTATTTCTCCTATTCATATAGAACGCCAAATGAAGGTCGAATTGGTACTTGATGCTGGTCAAGCGCCAGCCCCTCCAACCTTATCACAGCGCGTGGCGCCGAGTGCTGCCGCAAAGGCCAAGATGTAAGTTGCTTTATATATCTATCATCGAGATCAGTACGTTAATGTATGCCATTCTATGACAGGGAGAAGAAACCGGTCGTGGTAGCAAAGAAGAGGGTCTTGACACGGAGGAAGCCCAGAGTCAAGAAGGGGCCCGCCAACGCCGCTGATCTAGACGCTCAGATGGAGGTAAGTTGCAATCATCACTTTGGAGGACCCCCTTTCTGATGTCTCGATCCCAAATTGTAGGACTACAATGCGGCTGCTGCTCCAGCCGAGGCGTGATTCCTTTCCTTCAGAGTTGTCTCCTATTATCCGTTCCTTGGCACTTTCTCTCTGTGCTACCGTTATGTACCCCTCTCCATAAGTCTCCTCGTCCTGTTTATATATGCCACATCGACTTACAAATCAGTCAACGGCCCAGAACGAGTCGTCTGAAGCTAAAATCCCTATCATTGCGCTCTACCTCTCTCGGTTCCTCCATTTCTGTCACTGCTGTCCCGAAGCTTGTATTTTGCGGAGCGAAGAGGAGATTGAAATGGAGAGGTGTTGCGTTGTATTGGGTCTTGAAAGCAGTCAGCTCTCCCTCTCCGAATTCTTGCCCATGCTGGAGAGAGCTCCCACATGGTACACTCTCGCCTTTTCACTCTTGCCATAGTTACGATCATGCGAACAGTTGCTGTCATCCTTCGACGCCTGAGCCATACCATATGCTCATCAAGGTGGTTGGGACAGGAGTAATATGATGCGAACAAGATGTGCGAAAGAGATAGTTTACTTGTCCGTCGATAATAAAGTGAGGGGGAAACGCCCACCAGCTAATCAATGACCTGAAGTGGTGACATACTTCCACCCCCACCAGACGGGGACGGTTGGTCCGCAATGACAGGATTTGAATACTGACCTTGTTGTCCAAACTGGTCCCATCATCCTCATCCTCGCCAGGGCCAAGACCCACCTTCCAAGCCTCGATTTTAGTTACACCATGTGCAACCACTCTAGACTCAGACATGGGCAAGTCCCAAATCGCTCCTTTGAATCATCGTTTCTCGATCGTTGCATCTAAGCTTGTCGAGCCTCAGATCAAGGATCTGTGTATACGGGCGGTTTCTCTCGAGGAGAGTAGGATCTTCGCCTTGGATAGTCCATTAAGTCGTATACACAGTCGAGAACGTGATAGTCACCACAAGGCGTGTTACTCACCTTTAGTGAGAATGAGTATTCACTTTTTGAGAGGGAGACCCAGGGTAAGATATTGATAGTTACTTTCCTTGAGCATGGGCATTACATTCGCTATTGGATCACCTTTTCTGAGGGTGAACCATTATCACTGGCTAAGTTGATGAGAAGTGAATGGCACGCTTCGGATGATGACGCTCGCTCTTGTTGCTTCGCAGTAATCGCCTTCGCCTTCAAACGGTCTCGGACAACCGCCTCTACGTCCGCTCTCTCGACGATGACCGCCTTGGTCTCTGATGGACCCTGATCTCTTCGTCATCGCTGGGCTAAGAATCCTTACCGCAAGACCGCTGGGGTTCGGGCGGCGGTGCCAAGAAGTTTGTAAGTAGAGTCAGTTTTCCCCAATGAGAGAAAGAGACAACGGGGGAGAAAATGATATGTACTGAGTCATCAAAGGCTTGCACTATTGGCTTACAAAGGAGTGGCTTGTTGCTTCTTGTCGATTAAAATCGGCAATAATTTTTCTGGATTTGCGTTTAAAAAGATAGATTGTGATGGCTGCTGCGGCTAGGAGGAGGCCGATAACGGTGCGCTAGAGCTGTTCGGTGTAGCCCGAGTTGAACGTCTCGCCTTTGGATTCGTTGTAGAAATGGTAGACCCGCTGCTTGAAGATCCTGTTGTCTCTGCGCTCTGATTTGCCGGGGGTTCTCCTGCAAGCAGGGCGTCGTTGAACTGGAGGCTTCGCGTAAGCTGCCCTTGAATGGATGATTGAATTAATGTTGATCAGACATGCTTGACTCTAGCAGTTCACTGTCGGCTCACTTCTACCGAGTCGATCTGCAAGGAGTTACATGGTGACTCAATACTAGACAGCCCACGACTATATCCCAGAATTGTTTGTAAAGGGGAACTATTGTTCGCTCGGGAAGAATAGGCACGGCGGAGAGGCGAATATGTGCGTGTCGAGGATGATGTCAATAATGGTTTCAGGCGTGCGTTCGTGAGCCGAGTAAAGTCCCATGAGCTGAGCTGCATGAGTTAGGGCAGCGAAGAGGAGAAAGACTCGAGAAAGGCTCATCCTACAGATCTTAATGCTGGATGGAGATGAATTGCAACCATCGCTTTGCCCGACCTTTCTCTGATGTCTCCATCCCGAATTCCAGGACTACAACGCGACCGCTGCTGTTCTGACTGAGGTATGATCCATTTCTCTCACAGTTGGTTGTCCGTTCTTTGCTTTGTATGTGCTACTGTTATGAGATCCTCTCCATGAACTCCCTCGCTCTGTTTGTATATGTCATGGTGACTTCCTACCCCGTTTAAAAATCAATGAGCACTAAAATAGGGGTCGAGCTGTCGTGTGAAGCACGGCCCCTGAAATCCCAACATCGCCTTCCAATAACGGCCAAGACTGGCGCACAATCCCGCTACCAGCTGCTCATGCGAATAATACGCGCCGAAGATGGCGAGATCTTTGATACCGACACTACTTTCACGGACATCGAACAGTGCGCCGTTTCTTCCTCACCGTGCTAGCCCCTGATGTCTAGTCTAACGTGGAATTCTCCATTCATGGAACACGCAGGTCTGGGTCCCTAAAGGCGTTTCTCTCGAATGTGACAAGCGTGGATGAGAATGGACTCATATGTTTTACCTCTGATGGAATGCAGCTGAGACAAGAAAGTCTTAGAGAAATGGCTGGATCAGAGGACCAGGTGTGTTGAAACCTATCTTCCAGTGGGCGGCTTGCTATGGCACTCAAGCGCTCATATGAACTTGATTTCCACTCCTCATAGTCGGTATTTGTATTCAGTCGCGAGTATTTGGATATGCCCGTTGAGAGTGTTCTGCAAGAGTTGGCTGTTACACCGCAGTTACAACCGGAAGTCGACGGTGGGCTCCACATAACCGCTGATGGTATATTGTATACTTATTGCCCTTTCTATTCATCTCTAACGTGGCAGATGCTGGCCACACATCCCCATCTGCAATCATCTCCGCCTACTCCCGAGCCGCCAACTTCCACTACCAGCACATCATCATGCGATCCAGCTCCATATACGCTCAGTCCGATTCGCTCGCAGTCGCCTCTAAAAATCTCGATGTCCACGTCCTATCCCTCACCTCCGCATATGAGAATTTTGCTGCTAGTGCACAGAGGGAGCTTGAGAAGCAGGACGAGGTCCTGCGTGGCCATGCTCTCGATATGGACGTAATCTCAAGAGTCAAAGTCCATGCCGAATTTCTGAGCCCAGCTGGTAGGCGAGCCGTAGAGATGGGTGGGAAAGAAAGGCACTTGGGAGACTACGTCAGCGTGCATAAAATGAAGACAGTTGCTGAAAGTTGTGAAACACTGCATGGTGAGAACAATACCAAGCAGGGCAGGACGATGACTCCGAAGGATTGCACTGAACCTGTCTCCAACGCTTGACAGATGATCTAGTGGCGCGTTTCAACAGTACGCGTGCAGCGATGACTGACCTGGCTACGGGAGCGGACGAAGTGCGACTGGCTGCGTCTAACCCATTGTGAGTACTCCTATTTGAAGCTCACTGAAGGGGCCTCCTCTCACTCGTACGGTCTCGAAGTGCTGCGGATGTTGAAATATGTCTTCGTCGAGCCAAAGATCTATCTGAGAGGATCACCTTGGCCCCATATGAAGCTCCAGTGGACGGTAGGCTGCGCCATTGATGTCGGAGCCTGTGTTTGAGCTACCTAACCAACTTCTTGCAGAGATACGGGAGTTGGATGCTGCGCTACGAGGAGAAGTCTTGGCAATGGCTGAGCTCAAGGTATGGGGGCTGTTAACTTGGTTGCACACCGCTCACCGATGTGTTGCTTGATGCTTTTAGAACAGGTCTACGACTCACTCTATCGATGTACTGCGCCATGTATCACGACTGCAGTCCACGCTGGCGGATATGCCATCAGTCCTCACCAGTCTTGACGCAGACCTGCGGCCCAAGGCTGGATTTCCGCACTTACAACGTTTGCATAACATGCTTTATGTTTATGGAGCCACTGTGGTTGAGATTGTTAGGAGGAAAGAGTTCGGTAGGAGACTTTGCCTACTCGCAGGAGGTCCTTGACTGATGAACGATGCTGAAGCCAAGATATTCATGGAACGTGCACAGACGATTGCAGAGATGATGGCGAAGATGACGTGAGTGCCCTTCGCTGTCGTATAAATGGAAAACTTCGCTACTAAGCACTCAAATGGCATGTAGAGCTAACGAACGGAAGCGTCGCCAAGTGTACCGCAGCGAAGTGCATGGCCAGTTACCATTCGAAGCACGAGGAATGGACGAGCCGGCCCCTTCCCTGGAAATCAGTACCAATGGCAGCAAAGAAGCGACGTTTATCTTGACAAGAGATGACTTGATAGGTCTGCTACCACTTTACTCCTGTGGCTACTGCGTTGACATATTACTGATGGATATCTCCACGAAGAGTTCCTCGCTGTCGTTGACGAAATCTCAGAGTCTACGGCTCCGCCAATAGAGAACTCTGAGACACAATCGACCGTGATTCATCCTGTGAAAGAAGTACGCGCTGCACTGGACAAGCTTATCTCTCGGATTGATACCCTCGAGGCTGACTTTGATAGATTGGCAGAGAAGTCCAGTGAGTGGTTGTGGAGTTTCAATTGCTTATGCGGTTCGAAGCACGTGTAATTCTGACGGTTCACCGGACTCCGTGGTACCCTATCGCTTGCAGTCCTGTCAGCCTCGTGGTCGGCCAATTTTTCTAAGCGAAGAAGTGAGTATCCCTTGGGGCGTTGGAAATGAAACTTACGTATCTTTGCCCCATCGCTTAGCTACGAATGAGGCCTCGGAATCTGCACACCGTGAGCTAATGGAACAACTCCAGGAGAAGTTGGAACAGGAACGCCAGCTCCGAGAAGACCGTGAAGGCTTGGAAGCGGAGAATCACCGACTGCGTACCGAGCTCGCAGCGGCCGTCTCCGAACGCGATCGTACGGCCCATGAATCTTCCAGCCGTCTGGAGAGACTTGAGGGGTTCGAGGAGGAGGTACAGATGCTTAGGGACCAAGTTGCATCGGAGACAGCCGCTCGGCGGTCATTGGAACAGCGGCACTCCGACTCGCTCGTTGAAGCGATTGCGCAGGCCAGTATGCTAGAGGGCGCTCTGGCCGACGCGACTGAGAAAACCAAGGCGGCCGAGCTGTTAAAAGTCGAACTTCAACGCGCGAAGGAGGACCTGGCACAAGCAACTGCTCGCCATCAGGAGAGTGACAATCGGGTTTCAAACCTATTAGCGGACCAGGCAGAGACTCTTCGCAAGATGGAAGACGCTCGCTCTCGAGGAACCGACTTGGAGGAACAAATCCGTATTGCACAGGAGGAGGGCAAGCAAGCCACGTTCGCACTCGAGGAAGCTGCTCGAGAGAAGGAGACACTTCTACGAGCCCAGGCGAACGAAGCGGACAGACTGCTTAGAGACCAAATTGCTGAAGCAAATGGTGACCGCGCTGTTCTCGAACATCAGTTTTCGGAAGTTCGAGCTGAACTGGATCGTCGCACTAAGGAAGTCGGGGAGCTGAAGCTCGAGTTGGAGATGGCGCATGCCAACCAACTGCACGTCCAAGACGATCTTGATTTGGGCCGAAGAGAGCAGGAGCGCATTGTCGTCGAGCGTGAACAGGAGTTGCGTTCATTGAGAGCAGACTTAGAGGAGGGCAGGGAAACGATGTCTGAGCTCAAGAGACGGATAACCGCACAAGAACGAATCACGCGGGACATCATTAAGGTTGCTCTTAAGATGAGGGACACGAACGCCAGGGCAATGGTCAACGCTCAGCGATACATCGCCTCCGGTCCAAAGGCACCAATGGGCGTGACTGCAGAAGGCAGCCAAGGTGATGGGCTAGCATCTATGACGATGAGTGCCAATTTCGATAATGGCCAACAGCAACTACCGCTGTCATCCTCGGTGTCATTTCTTCCACATCCATCACTCCTCCCAACATCTCATGCCACGTCTAGCATACCACAGCCTCTTGTGGACCCGTCTCATCCAGAGTCGGCACTCAATGCACTTTCCGCTTTCGACCTGGACGCATTTGCGGAGACGGTTAACAAAACTGGCTCCACCATTCGGAAGTGGCAGAGGCAGTGCAAAGAGTATCGGGACCGTGCAAAGGGGAAGATCACGTATCGAAACTTTGCAAAAGGAGACCTGGCGCTCTTCTTGCCGACCAGGAATTCGGTAGCGAAGCCTTGGGCGGCATTCAATGGTATGTCTCGGTCCATTCCCATACCCTTCAACATGAGCCCTACGGACCTGTCAACCGGCACCGCCGAAAGTGGAGTATGTCCGCTGATGTGTTATTTTCCCCCATCCAGTATCTTTCCCGCATTACTTCCTTAAGGCCGAAGGCCATTTGGCAGAGCAGCTGAAGACTCGGGAGTGGGTCGTGGCAAGAATCACGTTCATTGCCGAACGAGTTGCCGATTACAAGGTAAGCTCTATCGTGCCCAATCCTTCTTACAATTCCATATCTGGCGTTATTGTGTCAAAGTCGAATGGGTCAGCTGACTATTTCTCCCTTAATTTCCTTGGACGGTTCCTGATCGTGATCATCAATCAACAACCACCTACCTACATCGAACACCACCCCTGGCATCTTCCATTGATATCCACGCTGCATCTTCGTGCTCTACGTTAACCAATCCCTCGCCTATGACCGGTCCGAACCTGCATCTCGGACTATGTAGGACCCGGACAGCAATCCTTACGGGTAAGTTGTTTTGAGCTTCCTCCTCTTAAATCCCAGCCTTCGGCGCTCCGAGTATACGGGTCGCGATCGTACCAGGCGATTTTGTGGCCTTGGGGCCCGATCGCTTCCAGTCAAGATACCTCCCTTCTCACTCCTATCGAAGGTCCAGTCTTTTGATTTTCTTACGGCTTGTACTAACCGTATTGTCTTCTTCCTTCTGCTTATATCTCGGCGATTCCTCTTCAACGCAAACCTCCGTAAACTTGCGAAAAACACGGCACACCACACCTCGGCTAAACTGTTCGGACAAATTCCTATCTCACGGTGCACTCGCTATCCCATCGTACTGGACCTCAAACGCACTCATCTACACGGCCTTTGTGATTAGACTTGGTGATGGCGTCAAGTACTTCATGTTGGAAGTGGAAGATTGGACGCAACCGCAGCCTCAGCTTTCTGTGGGGTCAGGAACCGCTAAGCGACAACAGGCCCAAAAAGCGGTCACTTCAGCCGGGGCTAGGTCATCCAGCACACCGGGTTCGGGCTCCCCTCCCATGTCGAGTGGGTTGGGGAAGCAGGTGAGGGTCAAGACTCTGAGGAGCGCCAGCGAAAGCGCGTCGACCTCGACTCTGCTTTCGAGTCGGCCAATCGGTAGTTCATCGAAGGTTGATGTAGACACCCATGGGAGAGGTCGGGCTGAGTTGGTCATATCTGACGAACTCGACGGCGCGCAGGACAGTTTAAACGGACTCCCGAATGGCGAATATGACGAGACGGACGACTCCATTGATATTGGTTCACTTCCTGGTCCCTCGGACAACTTGCGGACGTCAGGACATTTTCAAGCTCTCACAGGCGCATCGACGGCGACGATCACGAATGGGGAGCCTTATGATGAGCCAGTCCAACCCTCTGAGCGACCTTCGTCCTCATCAATTTCGCCGACAGCTACCTTAAGGCGACCGCTATCGCCTCCATCGTTAGACCTCGACTCAACGACTGACGAAGAGCAGAACAGGCCTCAACCTCAACCACTTCCTCGACCCAAGAACGAGGGAGTGAAGGAGAAGGAGAAGCAAGGCGTGGCTAAGTCGCCCCCGCTGTTTGTCCCACTTCTCGACCCGATACCATCATCCCCCTCGCTACCAACATCGCCAGCGTCCAGCTCGCCAACAAAACGTATATTCGTGAGTGTGGAAAGGAGACCACCCAGCGCCATCTTCCCGTCGTCCAATTCCCAAGACTCCGAACCCACAAAAGCCAACGTGAAACCTAGAGCACCAACACTCTCATCTTCACCCATGGCAGCCAACCTGATATCAGAAGAATCAAGTTCGTCTTCTCGGTCGAGGCCAAGAGTGGCCTCCTCGAACATGTCGACCACGCTGTCGGTACCTTTCAGAGGCCCGACGGCGGCGACTCGGAAGGTACCTGCTCGGACCATGACGATACCGGGTGCGTTCGTCGCTGACGACCCGACTTCCCCGGCGTCTGCCTCTGGAGGAAGAACTGGTGGCGCAGGTCTTCTCGCTAGTCCTGCATTATCATCGTCCCCCTCGACCCGGAGTAATCTCGCATTCGACATCGCGGACGTAGCGAAGGTTAAAGCAGCGCCTACCACAGCCGTTACTTCGGACGACCATTTAAGAACAATGGAGGAAGATGGGAAATGGCAGAAGCCTCCTCCTTCGCCTCTATCGGCGTCCCCGGTTCGAGGGGATCGGCAGTTGGCCACAACACGGAATCCTTCACCATTGAAGCCAGGGGGAAAAGGAGTTGTAGGTCCTGCACAATTATCCGGTACGGTGAAAGGAACTGCGAAAGATCGTGGCCGTGACTTGGACAGTGTGCAGGGACAGAGCAGCAGGACACCACACGATTTATCCGGGAAGATTGCGAAGGTCGTCACTTCCGATGAAGTCGCAAGAACCGAATCGGACTTGGCTGAAGCCCAGGCACAGACGATTGGAAGGAGTTGTGGAGTTGTTGGGACGCTTGGAGTTGATGCTGGAGCAGGGCCTAGCAGCGGAAATAGTAACGCGAGCAGCAGTGGCGTGCCTTCTCCGGCTGGTTCTGCTACAGAGGGGCTTTCAAGCGTATTGCTGGGACTCGGAGGGGGTTCCAGCAACGGAAGGCAACGAGTCTCATCTTCCAATGGGACAGGAGATGATCGGAGCGGCGGCGGGATATCTACGTGGTCGAATTGGACTAATTGGGGAGCGTCGTTGGGCCGACGTTCAACAACGCAGGGAGGGGTTGCCACGAGGCAAGGTAATTCTACTAGCGCTACTAGTGCTGTTCAGGATCGCCTCCGACGCTACGAATCACCAGGATCTCAGGTGTCCCAGACGCGCAGCAACATATAGAGAGGGTAGTAAACGGGAACGGTTCTTTTGTAACGCCGATCAGGTCCGGTGTCTTGTGTTGCGCGTGGGCCATTCTACATCCAAAGGTTTGGGTTTCGATAAGCCACATCTCATTTTGCGTCGCCATCCTTAGTAACCTTGTTGCTTCCATGTATATCAAAACTTTCTGATGTGGTGCTTCGGCGGTATGTGTTCTTTGGGTATCTCTCGTGCACGGCGAAACTTCCTACGAAGCCAAGCATATCTCAAGAGTTTGGTATCGTTATGCGGGGGAATACAAGTGTTGAAATGGGGCATAGGGTGCTAACTGGGGTATCTGCGGGCTTGGATCGGGGAATCTGTCGGAGAAAGTGAGACACCTGTCAACTGTCCGAGCGGTGAATGTGCGATGTACGTTCAGCAGCAGACTTTGAATCTGCTTTTACGTCAACAATCGCTGAAACGTTTCAAAACACAAACCGCAGGGTGCATATGGAGAAACACCCTTGAATCCTGGCATGTGGAATATTTTGAATTATTCCGGTTCTAGTATTGCTCCTCTGGAGGGGTCAGCAGGTCAGTCCGAGGTGCCGGGCTATCGCGAAGGAAGAGCAGGAATAGTCGTGGAGAAATCTCGCTCGGCATTCGTACCCTTCCCTTCTCATTGGTCGTACCTTTTGGATTGAATGCGCACGCAGAATCTCGGACGACTTGTTCGTTCGCCCAAAAGCTTCTCAGGGACGACTGAGAGACCCATGGATTTGATAGCCCGACTGGAACGGCTATAAGAAGTGCCCCCAAATCCAACTCCAAAGATTCTTCAGTGGTAGCTTCCATCTCCCTCCTCTCATCTCTCCCATCTCCTCACATTCCACGACTAGTCAAACGATCATACAATGGCTGGTGGAATTGTTGCAAACACAGGCAACAGCAGCGGTGTCAATGATTTGATTCATCCCGGTGCTTGGTGGATGAATGCTAGACGGATCAAACTCAACGCTTGGATCTTCCTATTGCTCATCACGTCTTCTACGAACGGTTACGATGGTCAGTACTCATGGGTCCAGTCGATGTTAATCAAATATTGATGTACATCCTGCCTTGTGCTCATCTAGGTTCCATGATGAACGGTCTTCAGACTCTCTCACAGTGGAAGTCCGCTTTCAACAACCCATCGGGTGGCATGGTAAGCGAGCGCATCAGTCCTAGTCGCCATTGCGATGATAAATTGCTCACGTAATGTAATAATTGGTTCCACGTGGGTATTTAGCTCGGTCTTCTCAACTGTATCCAGACCATCGGTGCCCTCATCGCGACCCCCCTTGCTCCCTATGCTACTGATGGACTTGGACGTCGCTTCCCGATTCTTGGCGGAGCAGCACTCATGATCGTCGGCACTATCATCCAGACAACCTCACACTCTGTTGGACAGTTCATCGGCGCTCGTTTCCTCATCGGATTCGGTCTCACTTTCGCCGCCAACGCCGCTCCCTTGCTCACCACTGAGTTGGCCTACCCCTCCCAACGCGCTCCCTTGACTTCCATGTACAACTCTCTCTGGTACTCGGGCGCCATCATCGCCGCCTGGACCACCTACGGCTCCTTCCGCATTCCCAGCTCCTGGTCGTGGCGTCTCCCCTCCGCCCTTCAGGGTTTGCCCTCCATCGCCCAGATTCTCCTCATGTGGTTCTGCCCCGAGTCGCCCCGTTGGTTGATCAACAAGGGCCGTGACGCCGATGCTCTCCGCACCCTCGCTTACTACCACGCCAACGGCAACGACCAGGATCCCCTCGTTCAGTTCGAATACAACGAGATCAAGGAGGCTATTGCCCTCGATAGGGCCGCTGCTGAGCAGGTGTCGTGGGGAGATCTCTTCAAGACTCCCGGGAATCGCAGGCGTATGCGCATCATCATCGCTCTGGCTTTCGTGAGTTCTTTCCTCACAGGCTCCATCATCCGCGTATTGGTGTTAACTCGACTCTTTTCCAGTTCTCGCAATGGTCTGGAAACGGTCTCGTCTCTTACTACTTGAACAAGGTCATGGACTCCATCGGCATCACCGACGTCTCCACCCAGAACTTGATCAACGGTATCCTCCAGATCTACAACTTGATCGTTGCCGTCACTGCCGGTCTCCTTTGCGACAGAGTCGGACGTCGTACTCTCTTCCTCGTCTCCAACGTCGGCATGCTCTTGTTCTTCACTTGCCAGACCATCACCTCGGCCCGCTACGCGATCACTGGAAACCACGCCGCCGCTAACGGTGTCATTGCATTCATCTTCCTGTTCTACGGCGCCTACGATTTGGCTTACACCCCTCTCATCGTTTCCTACACCGTCGAGATCTTGCCGTACCAGCTCCGCGCCAAGGGTTTCACCGTCTTCAACTTCGCCATCTCGCTGTCGCTCATCTTCAACCAGTACGCGAACCCGATCGCCCTCAACGCCCTCGAGTGGAAGTACTACGTGAGTTTTCACTTCACCTGCCTCTATTTATCGTTACTGATATCTTTTTTCTTCTTCTTCAGATTGTCTACTGCGTCTTCTTGCTCTTCGAGCTCATCTTCATGTGGTTCTTCATCATCGAGACCAAGAACCGCTCGCTCGAGGAGACCGCCGCAATCTTCGATGGAGAGGAGAAGGTCGCCGAGCTTCACGCCAAGGCTGCCGCCGACGCGGGCCTCGCTGGTGCTCCCAAGGGCCACAGGACTCCCTCACTCGACGAGAAGGCCAGCGACGACATGGTCGAGCACCACAAGGTGTAAAAACTGAGTCGGACACATGACTACTCTTTCTGTATTCTAAATTGTATTCTCCCTATCTACTCCCCGCTCCCATATGGATGGATCTGGAATCTGCTTTGTCTGCTGTCTTCTGGTTTGGATGTTCTCTGACTCGCTATTTGCCTTGTTGTGTAACGTTCTGAGAGGGTTGTACGCTTTGGATCCGTTTGGTGTACGCGAAACTTGTTCGCTCTTGACGTATTTTGCCCGTTGCTCGCTATGAATCTCATGATTTTGCCTCCAGACATTGCGCGCATCTTGTCCATGTGGTGCTCCAGGGTTGGATTTTTTTTTGCTTCCTGCTCCTGTCTACCCGAGCCTCTGGATCTCTGAGTAAGGGCGAGTGACAAGTCTGAGAATCCAGGGTACTAGATTGGTGGCGTGGTGCGGCGTTCACCCTTGATCCAATCGCGGAACCTACCGCTCAGAAAGCCAGCTTTTCTTTCTTTCTCCTTGGAGTCTTGCCCCAAGGGGATATCGCAAGCATACCCGAGTCTCCCCGGACCTTGACAAAGCGTCCCACACAAAGTCTGTCAGCAGCAATTGTGGAGCTGCGGAAAGTTCATATGATAACCCAAGGTCTTCATGATCCCACTCCAACGCATCGGCATGGTTTATGGACTCGGATACTTTGGGGCTGCCTAAAAAGAGGGGCCTTCTGGTACGCGGTTGCTTTGAATTTTTGTCAGCATGTATTCAATATATATAAACCAGCTTGCCGGTGAGAATGGACCAACGGCCAGTGTTCGCAAGGAAGAACACAAATGGCGGGCCCAAACTGCCTTTGAATATATCTTTCGTATCCCTCATGCGCGTGTAGGGAGACGAAATCCATGGTGGATGGGCTGACCAGATCATCGGGATATAGATACGTTGAAATCGAAGTCTAGGCTAAAAAGTGAAAGCGGGAGATATGTCATCACTGGATGCCAAGGTACCATATGTTCCGTCAGTAAAACGGTAGCTATACTATGAGTGATTTCTCCCGTCGCGATCTAGCGTCCCTATTGGCAAGATGTCGCAAAGTTAGCCGACCTCCGCCCTCATCCACCAACGGTCCCCTTGTGGGTCACGCGGGAGGCTCAACCTTGCGAAACATTACCAACTCGGACACTAGCTTGCGATACGAGAAGCACCACCCAGGTTTGCTGGTGACTACGAGCCTGATGCCGTTCTAACTGGTCCTCACGTCATCATTCTAAACCCATTTATCAAAGCCCGACTCGGAAACAAACCTTTCACCCTCCGCTTGCCGAGAGCTCTGCTCGGGTTCATTACCAGTTAACAAAGAGGATAGTAGGCCTTGGGCGTGTTGGTATTGATGATACTGATAGCGTGATATGCGAGATGAAAAGCTGATCGCCGAGTGAGAGTGAGTGTATCCTGGGATGCGAAGCACCTCCCATGCTATAGTGGCATCTTGTAAAATATTAGAAGAATAATGCTAACCCTGACAGGCTTTGTGCAGATTTCACGATGCTCACCCGACACCCGCCGACCGACTGTCATTCTGTATATTAGGCACCAAATACATGAGACGTAGTACAGGGTGTCTCCCTGGTGCCGATTTCACTCGGTTACGCTGCCTATGTTAGTGAGCCGTAGATACTCATGTAAATGGCCGAGCACCCATGGTACTCAGTAGAATGAGTGTCTACGAGCGCAAGCATTGGGTTATACTCTAAAACATCTACGAACATGCACTCAAAAATCATCAGGATGTCATGGAGGCCGTAATTGAAATGCTTCCTCCTCGTATGCGATTGCTTTCTCAAGGTCGGCACGGTTTCCGTCTTGTTGAAACCGGGTGTATATGTAAACAGCCATGTCGTAGACAGAGTTGGAGCGATCGGGATGTCCTGGGGGTCGCAATGTTACCGCCTCTTGTTGATATGTGATGGCTGCGTCCAGATCCGTACGATTCTTATCCGTCTTGAACCGTATGTTTAAGTACATGGCCATGTTGTGGACAGTTTGCGAACGATCGGGGTGATCTGGAGGTCGCAATTGGATCGCCTCTTGCTGATATCCGATGGCCGTATCGAGATCCCCATGATTACCGTCCTTCAGGAATCGCGTGTTTAAGTATGCAGCCATGTTTTGCACGGACGACGAGCGATGTGGATGTCCCGGTGGTCGTAACCGTAGTGCCTCCCTTGAGCACGCGATTGCTTTCTCAAGGTCCGTGCGGTTTCGGTCTTTTTTGAATCGTGAATCCAAGTATACGGCCATGTTGTGGACAGTTTGCGAGCGATCAGGATGTCCTGGAGGTCGTAACCGTAAAGCTTCCCCTCCACACTCGATTGCTTTATCAAGGTCCGTAGGGTTTCCGTCCTTTTGGAACCGTGCATAAAGCCGGGACGCAACGTCGAATGGAACAGAGGAGTGGTGTGCAATGTATCGCGGGAATGTGACCAGTGCGGCACGGTGCACTGGTGCTATTCCTTCAGGGTTGTTGATGCTCTCGACAATACGGATCTATCAAGTATGAAATTCAGCCGTGCCCTGGTCCGTAGCGACTGCACATCGAACTCACCAGGGTTTCTAACGCTTTCACGACCATGATTCCAGTTGCGCGCTTCTCTTGGTTGACTTCCCAGCACATCCGAATCACAGACCATAAATCCAATGGGTTCTCCAGTCCGTCTTTGGGTTCTGGAAGCATCCCGTTGAAGGCCGCTTTGACAATCAAGATATCTTGCTCAATCCACGAGTACGGTACGCGTTCCTTCATTATCTATGGCCATGTAAGTACAAATGCCGAGCTGCATAAGGGACCGCAACATACCTCCACTAAGAGACATGCCCAGGCCCAAATGTCGCTCGCTGTGCAGCGGGGCTTTCCATCGAACAGTTCGGGGCCCCACCAACGAAGGGCTCCCAATAACCCATGAGACGTTGTCAGGCCCGAGGGCGCCTCTGAAGCTGCCATAGCGAGGCCAAAGTCTGACAGCACTGCCCGAGGTCCCTCGTAAACAAGAGCATTTGCCTACAAAAAAGGACCATTGAGTTGGAGCGCAACATGCGGGTGGGAAACACTCTACCGCTTTTATGTCGCCATGAATCACCGGCGGATTGAGGCTATGAAGGTATATGAGGCCGCTGAGGGTATCATGAGCCTTCAGGGATTGATGAGCTACATCCAAGCATCCAGCAACAAAACGCTCACTAGGCGTAACCGGCAAGCATCGCTAGGCTTCTCCCGTAATGCATAGTCTCGAAGGCTCCCATAGGGAGCTATAGGGCATACGATTATAGCGAGGTCCAGCGTTTGGCTGAGGTAAAAGCCAATAAGTGGCAGGACGTTTGGATGACGAAGCCCCGACCATATCTTCATCTCCCGGACAAGTCTCTAGTTCAAATATACGAATCAGCCCGTAGAAACATAGACCGGAATTCCGGAACTAACCCACTTTTGCAACCCTGATATCCTTGCTTTCATCGGACCGAAGAATCTTGGCGGCGACCATAAGTCCGCCTAAGTAAGCGCGTCGCACAATACCAAACCCGCCTCGGCCAAGTTCATTGTCCATGTCAATTCTGAGTTGGCTATACTCAATTCGATACGTCCCTAGTTTCTCCAGCGCCGTGCGCTGCAACGACGATCCAATTCAGTGAAAACTGTGAGTAAGTGACGAGCGAATATAGATAGGCGCTCACTAGTGCAAGATAATCCTGATCAAGCGTAGGCATCTCAATCTAGCGCACTGCAAAGACGGGTGTGAGTTGTAGAAGGTTACAGAGGGAGGTATGTTGAAAGGTCTTGTTAAGTGGGTTGAAGCAAGGCACGGGAATGTACATTTTTGTAACGGCACACATAATATCGGGATACCGGCTCGAAGATCCATTCTAGAAGGCATCTCCTCATTCAGCGGCTTCTGTTTCTACACCGCTCGCAGCTGTGTAGCGCAGATAAATGAGGGCGCTCGTGCCGGCGGTCCGAGTATGTACGTCCTGAGCCTGCAGGCAGCAAGCTTAAGCTGGCTTTCTGGACTCCGCCGGGTGGTTCCCAAAAGGAATCTGGGGGTGGAAGGGAAGAATAGGAACCAGTGTATTACTGGGTTCCACATTATGTTCGCCCAGTCGTCGAACCATCTATGCGTTAAGGGAGGGGTCGCCGTTATTACAACGAGTTACAAAACCTTATCTAAACAAAGAGGGGAAAGGCGCGCTGAGCCAGGTCTTAAATTTAAGCCTCCGACTCACTTCTGTCCAGGAGTAGACAGCCTAAGAAAGCTCACGAATACAGATACTGATCTAAACCCCACAGTCGACTAAAACGGATATCACTCGTTAATCCCATTCGAACACAATAGCCTTCGTGTTCTACCATAAGAATTGTACTTCGAAGCCCCATCTCCGCAAAACAAAGACATGGACCGATGACGCGTGAAATCTGGATATGTGTATAGAACGCGAGAAGAGTACCGCCCCAAATGCACCGCGTCCTTATTGCGATACGGCCAGTCGCGTCTCTCTCTCATTTAGTCGCTCTGCATTGCGGCATTGGAACGTGCCATCAAGATGCATGCTCGGCCTTCGCTCTTTACAGCGTCTCACGTCTCCTTACACCACCCCGTGACAGAGGGGCCTGCATAAACAGGTGGTGCTCCCCGACATCACCACCTGACGAGAGAACTCTATTGACCCATTAATAGTAATAGCCGAGTCCGCATCTTGACGTAATGGAGAGTCGCATTCCCGAACCAAGATGAACCACAACATGTCTTTCCATATAACTTTGGACGCAATGTCATTGTCAACATCAAACTGAAGCCGGCGCCGATTCAAGTTCCAGATCTTCGGACTTGCCCTTAGCCTAGATAACACAAGACCTTGGGCTTCGGGCGTCCATAGCCTGAGAAGGGCTCGCCGAAATAAATAGGTCCAAGACGACAAGATTGGGGCAAGCGAAGATGTTCCAGGATGGAGGGAGATGTATAATATCATTCACAAGTAGCAGTCAATGCGCTGGTGCAGAATCGATCAGTATCTGCATATATTGCGAAGGAAAGAAACGTGAATACAAACGTGAGAGGATGCAATTGCAGGTCCTGCCAATCTTACAAGCCCTTCCCGCCCAGCTCTTGACATTTTCTTAGAACCCTCTTCCACGGCCACCACGCGGTCCTCCCCTCCCGCGTCCACCACGCCCGCGATCTCCTCTTACACCACGAGCTCCTCCTCGCCCTCTGTCGCCCTCCTTTCGTTTCCCTTTCGGCTTTGGTGCGTCATCCACTAGTAGCGTATCGAGCGGGAGAGAGTCGGGAAGTACCCAGTACCGGATATTGTTCCCGCGTAGGGAGATGCTGTCAAGTGTCTGAGGATCTCGGTTCCGTGTCGTGAGTTTGACAGTTTTGAGGTGGGTGTTCATCTGGACATCAACGCCTTTGAACCAGCAAGAAAGGCCGCGTAGAAGTTTAGTAGATGGAATGAAGTGTCGCGACAATTACAAGCAGAATCGTAGGTCAGCTTCCAGACGTAAGGAAGCAAGGGCATAAAGATAGATAGTAGACGCACCTGTGACAGTGCCATGAACAGTGGCCCCATTCTTCAGTTCAATCGTGACCGTCTCATTATTGAGCTTCATCAAGAACCTATGTAGAGAGACAGAATCAATTGGTATTGATCAACGCCACCGAGTCAAGACGGTGGCCTCTGGAGAACAGCACCGATCCGTTTGACCCAATGAGTTCCCTAGCGGCGGCATTGTATAGCATACCTTACGAGCTTCATGATTGATAAGCTTAGCGACTTTCGACCTAAGTTCGGTGTTACGGGGCACAGTGAAATTAGGCTGTGGATGGTGAATACCACGGTTCCAGTCCAGTCTCCAACGCATTCTTGCCATCCAAACTCTCAATGAACGGTGAGCGAGCACCCCTGTCATTAAGGGCTTAGTACTTACGACTTCTCTTTACAGGGCTTGTTGCGTATGGAAATAGCGACGACGAGGAAGACGGACGACCACGTTCGGCACCGCGCAAGATTGGACATCCTTCAACAATTACTTCGCTTCCTATAACGACATCCACTACTCTGAACAATAAATCCAATTGGGCGCAAGGTGCTTCTTCCTCAAAGATGATGCTTCCAAGGTCATCTTTACCTCGAACTGTGCATGTGAGTGCGGTACGCCAATCTTCCCGTTCGGATTTCCCTTGGAGGACTTGAGGAGACACATCGCCACGCTGTTCATTATTGCCTCTTTTCTCTTTCTCGCCTGCATGCCGAATCACTGGTCAATGCGATGTTATACTGGCTGTTTGGCGTAATCCGACTTGGACTTACGGACCCCGGAGAAGCCCGAAGACTCTGTGCCTGCTCTTAGTCGCAATGGTGAGATATTTGAAAGTATCACAGCGAACTCACCATGTGACCTTTGCCAAAATCTCTTCTTAGCTTATGCTATGAAGCTCGCAAATGTCACTACCGCTTCAAGATCGGTGGCCAGACCTGGTCCGTCTTCCCGGCAACTTCTACATGTCATCAGGACGCCACCGCCCGGAGATCGACAGGATCGCGCAGCTAGCTCATCTAAACTGCGGGATTTAGGTGCAACTCTTTACGAGCCACATATGACACCCACAGAAGAAGCCGCAAGAATTCGACAACTTTTAAGGCCCCCACCTATTGAAGGAGTCGAGGAATGGGGTATTCCTGCAGAACCGGAAGGTGTAACGTGTGATCCGACGCTTGAGGTGAGCTGATGATTGTCTTTACGTTGGATTGTGATCTGACATCTGAACCGACAAAGGCCAAAGTCGTGCAATTCCACAAACTCAAGCATCAACAGCCAGCTCGACATTTCAATGACACACTCATGAGATCTAAAGCCTTTCGAAATCCTCATATTTATGCCAAACTTGTTGATTTTGTCGAAGTTGATGAGACAGGCACGAATTTCCCCAAGGACATCTGGGATCCGTTCGATGTACAAGATGATTGGTACGCGGACCGAATTGGTTCGTTCAATAACACTATGGCTTCATTTGCTCAGTTTTGTTAATCCCAAATGCTTCGTTTGTCTTTAACCCATCCAGCGGAGAAACAGAAGGAACGGAGTGAAAAACTCACCGCTTCGCAAGCGGCTGGGAAGCGCACGGCAATTTCTTTCGAGTCAAAAGGGAAAACGTCATCATCAACAAACATGGGCGAGTCGTTTGCCGCCCACTCATTGGGGTCGTCCTCATCGTCTTCATCTTCTCGGAAAAAGGCCACCGGAGGGGACATCTCAAGTCGTGAACACTATCATCCCTACGAAAAGGAGAAGGGAAACAGACATCGACATAGAACCGACCGGGACCGAGAGGATACTCGACAGAGACATCGCGATCGCTACTGAGGAAAGGGAGGAGTCGATCTCAAACAAGTACTTCACGGCCCTGGTCTTACAACCCGTCGTCAGGATGTCAATCCCGCTCTGCTCTCTCTTTATGGCCCCTGATCTGCTTTATTACTTTGCATTCCGACTGTCGTTTATTGCATTTTTCCTATGAAACGTATCGCCTATACGGGATTGTTCCATAGTGGATATCGCGGCTATTCCATTGTCCAAGAGCTCGCTCAGTAACTTCTGGTAAATTAACCTACGCGCAGCGTAATGTGAAGAGGGGTATTGAAATCAAAGGATCTCAGCTGAGTCAAGGACGCAAGAAGCTGAGCGGCACGTTTCTCGTCCATACGAAGGACTGGGGACATGACAATCAATGAACTGTGCTTGGATCTTCGCGGCGGTGGTTTCAATGTGGGCATGCACTGTCTTGCCACGTTGTCGAGGCTTGGGCACGTCGCCAACACCCAATTCGCGACGCCCATCTGGCCTCTTCTCTTCACCAAAATCGATCTTGATGATGTCAAGTCGAGGCAAAAGGTCACAAACAACCTATGAATTTCAACAGAGACATTTCTTGATTTTAGGCTTTGAGCCTACTGTACCCGCATGACAGTTTCGGATGTCGCGTGTCGCACGGGGTCATCCGATCCGAAATGTTGCCCGATGCCGTATGTCGCTCTGGGCCCCGTCCGAAGTTGTAATTCTGTGCGACATAACTGCCAAATATCAGTTTAGAGTGCTAAAAGTACTATTAAATAAATACAATGGGCTTAATCTTTATTGGTTCTGGCTTCCTAATTCCCCTACCCGTGAACGCGTCAAAGGCCCCTCTGGGGCCTCAACCACCTCCCCAGCATTGCCCATTTGCTTGTCATCCTTCTGTACGACCCGAAGCGTCGCATGTCGCATGCCCATCCGAAGTTGTCGTACGGATACAGTGATAATCATTAATACAACCAATATACCTTCTGGGTTTCAGAGACGGTAAGAGCGCAGTATTTCATACCATTGAAGAGGTATTGGATATTCTGCGCCGCAATGTTGTCGACCCGTGAGTGCGTGCAAGAGCCAATTGTATTGTCAAATAACCCGAATGGTCCACCACAGGAATCTCTAAGTTGGGTAGGACAGTCGACTTACAATCGGGATGGTCAATATTGCGTACTTTATGGACCATTGGACTTTGTAGCTCCCTCTACCGAGCTTAGGTCGACATCATTGGCTTTGGCCACAAAAGTTCGTTGGATGTGCAATGTGTATGTTCTCCCTTCTGTCTGTCCCCGTCATTGCCCCCGCTCTCCGGCTCTTAATAGGTCGGTACACAAGATCTCTTCACACCCAAAAGCTTGCGAGTCGTTGTATCGCCCTGTAAGCTTACCGTAGTCGGTATGACCGCCACACGATCTCCGCACGACTACTACGAAATCTAGGATCTCAGGGGGGAAACACCCACCGCTTTTGTCCCATCAACGAAGAACTTTTTGGGCGAGCCATTAAATATCTATTCAAGTGGCCCTGGAGCTGTGAAAGAAGTGAACACTCGGAGACATCTCAGCACTATTTATACCCCAACCCCAACGCATTTGCTGCAGGATATTAAATGCTGCACTGATCCCCATGGCTTGAACAAGCAGTGAGCTCTGATTGTCAACATATTCTGGCTGGATAGCGTGTTTTCAATCTCGGCCATTTTGGGGCCCCGTTGTTCAACTCCTACCTTTATCCCCTAGCGCCTCATACTAAGACCAAAACCCAATGGATCAACTTCAAAAACAATTGGTCGACCTTCAGCAAAGTTACTCGAACCTTGAAATGGAGCATTCCGAATTAAGGATCCGCCTTGATGAGGCAAATCATGCACTGACCTCCGAGCGCACAGAGAAGTTAATTCAAGAAAGAGAGCTTAACGAGCTCAAGGAGCAGCTGAGGGCGCTTCTCCAAGGCGGTACTGTGAGCATATTTGGCTTCTAGAGTTTACGAGAGATACACGCTTATCGCGGACGATCGACCATCCTAGCAAGAGGTGTTGACGCCTTTGCAACTATCGGGAGAGAATACCTTGGAGACTACTGTTGGGTGTGAGTAGAGGTGGTGGTTGTTTTGTGATATCTTGTGCTCATCCAGACACATCCCTCAGCCTCATCAACCCCAAACCCAGGGCAAGGGCAAGCAGACGATCCCGCCGTAGCGCGGCCGGCTGTAAAGATCGAAGAGGATGACACATCTGTGCTTCGGGTTTCGTTGTTAGAGGTTTGTCATCTGGCCTTCTGAGAAGGCTTCAGGATCTGACGCCCAATGCAGTCAGATGGCGTCAAACCCACGAGACTAAGAGTCAAGAAAGAAGAAGCACCTACAACTCTTACCGAAGATGGCATCGAGAGACGATATGCTGAATGTGGTGCCGTTGACTATCCCATTACGCTCGTCCCTGGCACCCACGACCGGACAATCACTCGTCGCTTCCTCTCAATGCGGTATGACGGAAGTTCACAAGACACATTCCCCAAAATCAGCTTGGAGAGGCAGGCTGCTATGGCCTCCCGCGGAATTGTTTATACTGAATTCCTCTGCCCCCTGCCAAGTTGGAATCCATACGTTCCTCTCACCCCTGGGGCACGAGGTCTGTTCTTTTTCGTGGGGGATCGAGACTGGTCCATAGAGCGGCCGTTATTTGTGGCTCTTGGAAGAAGCAAATGGCTATACATCGGGAACTATAAGGGATCACCAGCTGAATCATTGACGGCTGAGGAATGGATGCTTCAATCGCAGACTGTCAGTGTTTCTCGCTGCGCTTATTTGGGCCTTTCAATTCACAAAATATTTCGCTACCATCTAGACAAAGGGAGTTTGGGTCGAGCATATTCTCAATAATTCACATACCGATAAAATACGAACGCGCATCCATCTCAGAAAGAGGAATAATGGGATCAATCCGACTGTCGCTCAGGTTTCGTCACTTCTCGAACAAAGGACTACGTTCACTGTATCACGCAATGATATCTTGGAGGCTCTTTAATTGGGACAAGAGGTAAGTATTAGAACAAAGTCTTGAGATCACATTATTTATAATCTATTCATAGCGCATAGGTGTCATCTGCTTGAAACCAGTTGGGTTTGATGAGCATCTCCAATCGGATATCAACCAAAGGTTGTCGGGTCGAAATACTACTCTTAGCTCCAGCAATAACAGCAGAAGGATGTCCAGGGCCAAAACTACAGAGGCAAGTTCTATAAGGAGCCTAAACAAGTCTCCCAACAAGCGGAAGAAAGGGGATTTGAGCACATCAGATGACGGTAAGATGGCCTATATCACCCTGTGTAGACATCTGTGATAACTCTTTCTCGCAGATGAGAACTCAGATGACGATTATTCCTCTGAGGTCAACCAGTGGAAAAGGTCGAAAAGAGCTAACAACATGTAGTCAATAAATATCCGATGCTAGATAGCGTATGTCGACCCCTTATTGTGGTGCCCTCAACCCTGAAAAAACCAAACCTAAACCACGGGTGGCGACTGCCTTCTATTAACAGGGCAGCATCAACAACAAAAGGAACCATAGCAGCTTCCTGTTGATGTCTTTGCGTACATCGGAACTTGGAAGGGATGACGGACAGCACCCGGTTTGAGGTCTGGATTGGATGCTTTCTGCATGCCTCCTGACAGGCTTTGGCGGCCTTGCCTTATTTTCACCCTGAAGACTCTCTTTGATGCAGGAGTCTAATTTAAGACTACCCCTGCCGCGCCGAAGTGGGATTTGGGCGTTTCCTTGGAGACTTCCGATGGACTGGTCTTCAGATGAGCATGATGTTCGCACACTCTAAGGATTCCATGAACGGGATGTTTATTCGAATAACACCTGGGTGCTTCTCTGCGGTGAGAATCGCAGGGATATGTCGGAGGGGGTCCTGAACGGTGCTTGCCCATGATCGGCTGGCGTTCTCGACCTATTCAGGGATTCGGTCATCGGAACGATGAATGGTTATTTCTGTCATAGCAATCCGAGATGCCAGTCAAAGAATTGCGGGAAAAGCGAGGAAGACCGTTGCGGCGGTTTAGCTATGACTTCCCCACTTGCGTCTTGCCCCTCTGTCGGTTGTACACAGAGCAGCCCTACTTACTGAAAGTTCTGCCAGGTATATAGCGGGAAAATTCCCATCTCTGCCTCGGACTGGTATATAACTCGTTGATTCATTCAACCGACTTTCTGCCCGACTGTCACCAGCCACCACTTCGGAAAACATGCCAAAGATCAGCCAACTCGCTTTCGCCCTTTTCTCCGCATTCACCGCTCTTGCGCCAGTGTCGTCTACCCCGATTACATTCTGTGATCTTGCAGAGCTGAGCCCTTATATTACTGTAAGCACCACACCAGGTAAACAGAAGCGGACGTTTGAAGCTAACATTGGAGTGACTTCGATAGGCCATTACCCCAGGTACTGCTGTCACGGGTCTTGGGCTGACCCAAACGAGTGAGCAAAACGACATACATTCTGAAGGAATGGGAGCCTGAAGCCTATTCTCCAGGCGGCGCTGCTACCCTCACGGAAGGCGGATTCCACGGAGGATGGAGTTATGCTGGTGGAGGTCTCGGAGGTGAGTGACCCCCATCTAACCCAGCAAGATGATCGTACTGACCGTCTTGTTCTCGACAGCATTTGATGGTGATACAATACCCCCGCCCTCCATTCACATGCCCTTCCATTGATGTCTTGTCTCCGTCTGTGTCTTAGGATGCCACTACTGGTGGCTTAATATTGAGGCGAGCTCCACCTCTATCAAGCCTCTGTACGTCCCAATCGGCTTATTGGTTTCAGTATCTGCCTGGCACGCGCCTAACCTGCTCTTTTGGTATCACCCTAGAACTTGGGCCTTCGACGTTAGGAACACAACCACCTGGTCTGGTGGTCCGGGGGAAATTCTGACTACCGTAGACGTGGCCCCCCAGGCGTTTGTTCCTGCCAGAACGTCCACGTTCATTGCGTGCAAGGAGAGCGGTACATGGGTTCTCTATGTACAACAAGGGGTAGATGTTCCCGAAGGAGATTGTGTCTCGACGCAGCTCGAGGAGGGCACTTCAGATGTCATCGTGTAAGACAAAGTCATTAGAATGTGATGGGTTCTTCCGTTCCAGCGTTAGTTGTAGACCGTCCTGTCACAAGCAAATGCCATGGCTGTTTCCGTGTATCAGAACTTAACAAACCATTGGTACCGGCCCGATCGGTACCTTTGTGGTGCCTAGAGCCTTGTCTGAGAACGAGAACGTCCCACACAAAGATTCATAGGACGAGTGTCGATTGCCTGATTTCGAACGCGAACCATCGGCCAGGGGCATTGGAGAAACGGCCTCAATCCGCCAACCACGAGCAACCCTCACGCCACTCCCGACCTCAAATAGTAAATGATCATCAAACCTCAATATTGGCCCGGAGTAAACCCTAACCCTTCGCGAATTCGCCTATCACATCACATTGTATATCTGCTCCCAACTCATCGGCGGATATATCTAGTCGAGTCGGATTTCTCTAGCGTATTAGCATGTCGATGTCTTCAATGTCCCAATGTAATATAGAGTAAGCGGGTGGATGTAGGAGTGTTACGGGGCGTGCTTGCCGCATGATATCTGAAGCTTCATCGAGCTTGATGCGCTTTCAAAATGCGTTAGTAAGCTCTTGTCAACATGTGCTGTTAGATGTGTGCGTCCACTACTGGGAATAGAGCCGGATAATCACTGAGAGAATGCGAACAGATTGCGTGATAGCAAGACTACTTAAGGTATATACACCATCGTCACTGCTCACTGCACGATCTCGGTCTTTTTAGCCCCAGGAACCCCGAGGTGTCATGTGATGCCGCAAACATTACATAATAACTTCTAACTTTCTGTGGTCGAGCGCACGGCACGCACATCGATGATGGCGGACAGCCCGGGTTAATCTGAGGGCTATCGGGGTGCTTCCTTGAAGTCGGCCGATCGAAAAGGTCTAGACTCTGACTCCGCCCTTTAGCAGAGTAGAGTGTCATGGCGACTTATGAACCACCGCCAACAACTTCTCGCAGCGCCCGAAAAAAAGACCAACTGTCGTTAGGAAGGGTCAAGACCAGTAAGGCCTTTGTGCAGGCTATTAGCCATACGCGTTGCGACTACCTACGGCAACAATTAAGAAAACTACAGCAGCTTCCTATGGCCGATTGATCACTTGGCGTACATCGGAAGTGATGACGGACAACACAGCCCGGTTCGAGGCTCGGATGCTTTCCGCGTGCCTTCTGGCAGGCTTCGGCTGCCCTGCTTTATTTTCCACCCTGAAGGCTTCCCCTGATGCATGACTCTATTTTTAGACCCCTTCCCCCGCCGCGCCGATGTGCGTTTCCTTGGAGACTTCCGATGGACGGACGAGCATGATGTTCGTACACTCCAAGGGCTGTATGAACGGTCCATTATTGGAACCACACCTAGGAGCTTCTATGTGGTGAGAACGACAGGGATGCGTTAAAGAGGGCTCTCAACTGCGCTTGCTCATGGTCAGCTGGCCTTCTCGACTCATTCGAAGATCCGGTTATCGGTACGATGGACTAATACTCCCGTCCTAGTAGTCCGAGATCCCAGTCAAAGAATTGCGGGCAAAGCGAGCAAGACCGTTGCGGCGGTTTAGCTATTACTTCCCCGCTTGCGTCCTTCTGTTGGCCCAATATTTGTACACAGAGCAGCCCTACTTAGTGAAAATTCTGCCAGGTATACAGCGAGGAAATTCCCATCTCTGCCTCGGACTGGTATATAACTCGTTGATTCATTCAACCGACTTTCTGCCCGACTGTCACCAGCCACCACCTCGGAAAACATGCCAAAGATCAGCCAACTCGCTTTCGCCCTTTTCTCCGCATTCACCGCTCTTGCGCCAGTGTCGTCTACCCCGATTATATTCTGTGATCTTGTGGAGCTCAGTCCTACTATTACTGTGAGCCCCACGCCAGATAAGTGACTTGGATGTTTGAAACTGATATTGGAGCGACTTCAATAGGCCATCACCCCAGGTACTGCTGTCACGGGTCTCGGACTGACGCAAACGAGTGAGTAAAACGACATGCATTGTGAAAGGATGGTTGCCTGATGTCTATTCTCCAGGCGGCGCTGCTACCCTTACGAACAACGGGTTCCACGGAGGATGGGATTGGGTTAATGGAGGTCTCGGTGGTGAGTGATTTCCATCATCAGCGAGTGGGATGCTCGTGCTGACGGCCGTGTTCTCCGCAGCATTCGATGGTAATACGACACTTCTTACGTTTCTTCATGTCCTTCTGCTGATGACTTTTCTCCCGCCGTTTTTTAGGATGCCACGACTGGTGGCTCAATATTGGCACGAGCTCTAACTCTTACAAGCCTCTGTGCGTCCCAATCGCCTGGTTGGTTTTAGCATCTGTTCGGCGAGCATCTAACTTGCTCTTTTGCACCACTTAGAACCTGGGCGTTCGACGATCAGATCACGACCAACTGGGCTGGTGGTCCAGGGGAGGTGTTGACAACCACGGCTACGGTCGGGCAGACGTTACAGTTGGCCCCGTCATCCGAGTTCCTCGCGTGTAAGGAGAGCGGTTCTTGGATCCTGTACTTGCAAACGGGGACAGATGTTCCCGCTGGAGTGGAGTGTGTTACTACGCAGCTCGAGGAGGGCACATCAACCGCCATCTAGTGAAATGAAGGCGCTAGACTGGGCGGTTCCATTCTGGCATTAATTGTAGACTCTCTCGTCACAAACAAATGACATGGCCGTTTCTATGTGCATCGAAACTTAACGAGTCATTGGCACTGGCCCAGTCGCGCTGTGGCTAGAGCCTTGCTAGAGAACAGAACACTCGGTGATTTAGGGGAACAGTGCCAATAATCTTGATTGAATTCCCAAATCTCCGTATTTCGCACGCGAACCATCGGCCAGGGGCATCAGTGGAAATAGTCTCTGAGCCCCGGACGCCACTTCCGACCTCAAAGAGCAATGGTCCTCACAACCTCGATACTGACGCCCACATATCGGCGGGTATATCATGAAGTCGGATTTGTCGAGTTCTTCAATATCGCAATGGAACTTAAGGTAAGCAAATAGAATGAATAAGTATTACAAGACGTACTTACCATACGATATCTAAAGCTTCATTAATCTTGATGATCCAAACGCACTTTAAAAATGCACTGTGAGCTCTTGTCCTTGACACTTGTACTGTTTGATGGATTGTTGGTGCGTTCACTACTAGGGATGAAGTCGAACAATAACGCCGCGCGCGCGAAACAAATTATATTCAAACAACTGTTACGACTCTCGAACGCTGAACCCTATGCGCAACAAGATCTCAGTCTTTTCAGCCCACTCGTTCTTCAGTTACAATGTGCGGCACAAGTAACGAGCGGAGCTAGACCACGTAAATCACGCCAATTGTGCTCTTGGGTCACTTCCCGGAGTGATTACCGACGCAATGTGAGCGTTCCAGCTCTTATTGCGCGTGCGAGCTCTCGGTGGATGAATTGTACAATCTCGATGATCTAGGGCTCCGTTGCTTTGCTACTACCTTTTGATCCTAACGGACACCTTAGGACTTGAAACAGAGAGTCCTTTATTAGGCTACATCTCGATGCCTGATCGATTGTACTGCCTTGGCATATTGAGCAGTGGAATGAACCTTTTCTAAAACCACATAGGCGCAGAACCCTGAAGTTCGGCAACATGTTGGGTGTCTGTGAGAACATTAACAAACAAAACCACAGCCGCTTTCAATGACCGATTCCTCTCCCTGCGCACATTGGTTTTGACAGACAGCTCGATTTGTTTCGACGGCTCTCGGAATGCTCTGGCTCGGGTGCTTTGTATATTCCTGACATCTTACGTACTATCATTTCATACAAGAGTCTCTTCTTAGACTTATCCTATGTGGTGCTGACGTGGCATTTATTTCCTTGGAAGCCTTAGAAGGGATGGTCTTTGGGTGTCTCGGATGTTCCTAAGGCACAGGCGGACCGTTCATTTGAATAACACCTGGAGGCTCCAATCTAACAAGAATTACAGGGTTGCGTCGAAGAGGGCCCTTGCCCATGATCAGCTGGCCTTCCTCGGCTCATTCAGGGATTAGGTGATTGGAACGTTATTGGTTCAGTCCTGAGAGTCTGAGATGGCAGTTCGAGCCTTGGGGTCAAAGGGAGCAAGGCCGTTGCGGCGATTCTTGTCATTCTGCTGGCCCCATGTTTATACACATAGCAGCCCTACGTGCTGAAAATTCTGCCGGGTATGTAGTGGGGAAAATTCCCTCGGAGTGATATATAACTCACCGATTTCTTCGATTCCTTTTTCTGTCTGACTTTCACCAGCCATCATTTTGGAAAACATGCAAAAGACCAGCCAACTCGTTTTCACTCTTTTCTCCACACTCGCCGCTCTTGCACCAGTGTGGTCCACCCCGATTATATTCTGTGATCTTGTCGAGCTGAGCCCTTATATTACTGTAAGCACCACACTGGATAAACGAAAGTGGACGTTTGAAACTAATATTGGAGCGACTCCGAAAGGCCATTACTCCAGGTACTGCTGTCACGGGTCTTGGACTGACACAAACGAGTAAGTAAAATGATATACATCCCGGAGGAAGGGTGGCCTGAGGTCTATTCTCCAGGCGGCGCTGCTACCCTCACAAAAGGCGGGTTCCACGGAGGATGGAACTATGCCGACGGAGGTCTCGGAGGTGATTAACCCCATGCTGCCTACCTTAGCGGAAAGATCGTGCTGACCACCTTATTCCCAACAGCATTCGATGGTGATATAACGTCCCCCGCCCCCGTTCATATGCCCTTCTACTGACCTCTTGTCACCTTTCGTTCCTAGGATGCCACTACTGGTGGCTCAATATTGGCACGAGCTCTACCTCTGTCAAGCCTCTGTGCGTCCCAACCGTGTAGTTGGCTTAACATCTGTTTGCCGAACATCTAACCTGCTCTTTTGTACCACTTAGAACCTGGGCCTTCGATGATCAGATCACAACCATCTGGTCTGGTGGTCCGGGGGTGATTCTGACCACCATAGCCCCGGTTTCGAACGGGACGTTTGTTGCGGCCGCAACATCCGAGTTCATTGCGTGTAAGGAGAGCGGTTCATGGGTCTTGTACTTGCAGCAAGGGACGGATGTTCCCAAAGGAAATTGTGTTAAGACCCAACTTCAGGAAGGCACTTCAAATGTTATCGCGTGAGACAAGCAGTTAGAATGCGGAGGATTCTCTTCCAGTGTCAGTTGTATACTGTCCTGTCACAAACCAAATGATATAGCTGTTTCCGCTAGCGAGCGGATCGAAACCTAAGGTACCGGCCCGATCGGGTATTCGGTACCTTTGTGTCTAGATCCTTGCCTGAGAACATCCCACTCGAGGCTTCATGGAAAGGGTGTCAATGATCTTGATTAGATTCTCAAATCTCTTGATTTCGAACTCGAACCATCGGCCAGGGGCATCGGAGAAACAGCCTCTGGTCTACTAGCCCCGAGTTGCCCCCACGCCACTCCCGACCGAGCAATGGTCATCGAAACTTCAATACTGACGCCGCGGTAAATCTTAGTTCCCCGGTAATTCGCCCATCCCATTGCATTACATATATGCCCCTATCGGCGGATATAGACATACCCCAGTACCTTATAAGTCGGGCTTCCCTAGCTTATTGGCCTGTGGATGTCTTCGATATCGCCACAGAACTTAGGGCAAGAAAGTAGAATCGATGAGTGTTACGGGACGTATGTGTCATGCTATATCCGAAGCTTCAACGATCTTGATACCAAACGCACTGTTATAATGCACTGGTGAGCTCGTCATGTGTTGATAGATGGATCGTTCACTGTCAGTAAGTGAGTCAGACAATGACTCAGATCATTCGAGCAAGTTGCCTGCAACACAATTGTAAGGGTTGACCTCAAACAGTCAACCTTATCCGCAGCACACTTTCAGCCCCAGGAAACCCCTCTCGTTCCTCAGCCATGTGATTTCAGAAACGGGTAGAACAAGGTCACGCAAGTCACGCCAATTGTGCTCTTGGGTCACTTCCTAGAATGATTAACGACACACTGTGAGCGGTCACCAACAAGAAATCTACTCGGAACATGTAAAGATAGTGTTTTGTGTTAGGACGTCGCGATGTCTGATCGATTATACTGCCTTGGCATATTGAGCTGTAGCATGAACCTTCCCTAGAACCAAATAGGCGCAGGGAGTGTGATAGCCCGAGCAAGTAGCTGTGCCTGAACCCTGGACTTGGGCTTGGCGGGCTACCTACAGCAGCTTTCTATGACCGATTCCTCTCTCTACAAGTTTCAGTGACGGCGGACATCTTAACTCCATTCGAGGGCTCTTAGAATGCTCCGGCTCGGACGCTTTTGTGTATTTCCCGACAGGCTTTGTGTCTTACATTGTACCTTTCATGCAAGAGTCTCTTCTTAGACTTGTCCCGCGTGATGCAGGCGTGGAATTGATTTTCTTGGGAGCTTCCGATGGATGGGATGGTCTTTGGATATACTGGATGTTCGCACCCCTCAGGCACAGGCGGACCGTTCATTCGAATAACACGTTGATGCTTCCATACGATAAGAACCACAGGGACGTGTCAAAAGGGCTCTGAATTTTGTCTACCAATAATCAGCTGGCGTCCTCAACTTATTGTGGGATTAGGGGATCGGAACGAGGAGGCATTGGTTCACCCCTAGGAGTCTGAGAAGCCAGTCCAAGCATTGGGGTCGAAAGAGTAGGTATTTATGGCGCTTCTCCTCCCTAGGTCGATTAGCGATGACTTCCCCATTAAGTTGCGCCCCGCCGCTTTGTTGGGCCAGACAGTACATACTGAACATTTTGCCAGGAATACCGCGAAAATTTTTCCATCGCAGCCTTAGAATCGTATATAACGTAGACTGGTATCACTACTCTTTTCTCTCTGATTGCCCCTAACCATCATTTCATAGAACATGCAGAAGACTAGCCACCTCGCTTTCGCCCTTTTCTCCGCACTCGCCGCCCTTGCGCCAGTGTCATCTACCCCGATTGTCTACTGTGATCTTATAGAGCTGAGCCCTAATATTACTGTAAGCACCACGCTAGATAAACGAAAGTGGGCGTTTGAAACTGACATTGGAGTGACTTCGATAGGCCATTACCCCAGGTACTGCTGTCACGGGTCTTGGGCTGACCCAAACGAGTGAGCAAAACGACATACATTCTGAAGGAAGGGAATCCTGACGTGTATTCTTCAGACGGCACCGCTATCCTCTCGGAATACGGGTTTCACGGAGGATGGAGTTATGCTAACGGAGGTCTTGGAGGTGAGTGGCCCCATGCCTAACCTAGCGGGATGATCGTACCAACTGCCTTGTTCTCAATAGCATTTGACGGTGATATAATGCCCTTCCTCCTCATTCATATGCCCTTCTACTGATCTCTTGTCTCATTTCGCTTCTTAGGATGCCACTACTGGTGGCTCAATATTGGCGCCCACTCAACCTCTGTCAAGCCTCTGTATGTCTCGATCTTCTAGTTGGTTCGGCATCTGTTCGCCGAGTATCTAACCTGCTCTTTTGCACTACTTAGAACCTGGGCCTTCGACGATCAGATCACAACCAATTGGGTTGGTGGTCCAGGAGAAATTCTGACAGCCGTGGCTACCTGGGGCTCGACATCTAAGTTCCTCGCATGTCAGGAGAGTGGCTTTTGGGTCCTGCACTTGCAAACGGGGACAGATGTTCCCAGTGGAAAGGTGTGCGTTGCTACGCAGCTCGCAGAGGGCACATCAATACCTGTCGCGTGAGACGAAATCGTCAGAATGATGGAGGATCCGTCCCAGTGTTATAGTTGTAGGCCATACTGTCACAAACAAATGATATGGCTGTTGCCGTGCATCAGAACTTAACATTCCATTGGTACCGGCCCTACCGGTACCTTTGTGGCTAGAGGCTTGCCTGAGAACAGCACAGTAAAGGGAAGAGTGTGGGAAGAGTGTCAACAATATCGATCTTTAATCGCTCCTTCTGATTTCGAACACGAACCATCCCCCAAGGCAACCGGAGAAACGGCCTCCGACTTGGCGTCCCGGATATGACTTGTTGTTGACAAGGGCCTTATTCTCTTATCGCCCTGAGCAGGCCTGAGTGCCTCCATGCCACGCCCCCTGAATTCGAACAATGTATTCGAAGATTAACAAAAGAAAATCGCCTTCTTAACTGTCATGGATGATTGTTTTGCACGGCGACAAGTCTCCGACACTCACAGCCCCTGCCTTCCTCTAGTTTTCAGCAGTACTCTTGCTGCAACCCCAGCCTTCACATCATACGCGGCCATGTAGTGTCCACCGACTCGGTGTCGGCGTCGGACAGTGTCCTTAAATGGAAATCTATAGCCACTTGCGGAGGCCCGGTAAGAGTCTTGCCGCCAGAGGTTTAGGGTTTGGTCCGTCAGAGCCCTCTCGTCAAGTATAAAGTGGGACTGGGTCGGGGGTTGGGGTCATTAGGACAACTCGTTGCATCCCTTTCAAACTACATATTCCAATCGTCCACTCTGTAAACCATGTTTAGTCTCACTACCTTCGCCCTCCTTGCCCTCAGCAGCACCGTTCACGGCCTACCCCAGGTCTTCGGTGGCGGTGGAACTCCCATCTGTCTAGCCCCTATCTTTACCGGTACTCCCCCGTACATTTTTGTAAGTCTTCGCTGTAGTCCGGTCCCATTTTTCTATGCTGCTCACTAACAACCGACACGTCCAAAAGGCATCCACCCCGGGAACACGAGTGCACAATCTGCAGCTCGGAAGGTCTAGTGAGTAAAGAGTATGACTGTGCTCGATATTATCCTGACAGTCTCCTTTGCCACACAGATGGGACCGCAATTCTTGAGCAATCAGGTTTAAATACGCGCATGACTTTCGAAGACTCCCAAATTGGCGTGTATGATGGTTCCTGCACACCATTTGATCTCGACATCGGTCCTGTCATAACAGGCAAACCATACAGAGCACTGTATGTCAATATGTTCATCGCCTTGATCATTTAACCGACATTGAACCCTCCTCCGGTTTTCCAGCACCTGGTCGTTTGCAGAAAACACTGGCCCCACCTGGGTCGGAAATTACAGTGAAACCGTAAAGATCAAGCTTGGGGGTTCGACAGTGCCTGCTGAATTCTTGGCCTGTAATGAAACCGACGGCGTCTGGACCTTGAACCTTAAGACAGGAGCGGGAGCCTCGGCGGGCTGTGTGGCCACAGAGCTCGAGGTTTCCGCGAACGGCCTTCATGAAGTTGGAACGAAGTGATGTATTGTGGAATACTTTGGTGCCAATGATGTGACTCTTTAATCTCATCGTTTCTCCCAACCGATATACATCTTTGTTGTCTGTTTCTGTCCTAGGGTTTGTCTGTATAAATCGGTTGCTTACAAGGCGAGAAACATGAGGGGAGGCAAAGATAATGTGTGTAGACGTTACGATATGGGATCCTCGGAGGCACTATGAAAGAGCTTGGTAACATTGGGTCCAGGTGACTAGTACTCCTCATCGGAAGCCATGTGTCGTCCAATACACTAACATAGTTGTAGCGTTATGAACGGGGCAGGATAAACAAGGACAACTAGATAGTAATGCTCATGTAGTCCATACTTCAGATCGCTTGCTATTTCGGAAGGTCGATTTGCTGCAATCTGGTACGGCTGGGAGTCGTGGGCGTTTATCGTCGATCAAACTCTACATTGGGTGCGCGGGATATTGGAGAATTCCGAAATGAACTGCAAATGGTTTCTTCTTCCTTATCTACGGCAGCAGGTGAGCTTCAAGTCACCCTACGCAGCTACGGTGAAGCGCAACTAACTCGCATGTCACTTTAGTCCGAAAGCTGCGTAGCTTGTCACTACAACAGCCGCCCCTCGCGGTCGTGCTGTTCACTTCGCAAGCGGGCTAAGGTCTGAGTATTACAATCCTCTATGATCGATCCTAAATGGATCCGTACTTGATCGGTACGAGCGACATACCATACATACGCAACGTCGTCGTTCGCTTACGAGCGCACCCGGAGATCTTTTCGAAGTGAGGGTGGATGACGGCATTACTTGGAACATGTTGTGGGGATTGGTGGTGCGTTCTCTTCAGTTATATTTGCGGCTCTGTTCGTCCCTACTATCCGTGCTCCCTGGTGGTATCCCGCAGGAAACTGTCCCCGGCACGCTTGCCGGTGTGAACTCACATATCGTTCCGTTCTTCGCGCTGTGCTTCAGGCGTATATCAATAGGTTCTACAATTGCGTTCTAGTCTCGGTGGAGCTGCAGCTCAAGCCGAGGTCCGCGTAATATGTATTGCTGGATGTGCATTCTGGCGCATGGGCCCGGGGTTCAGTTCGTTGTGTAGAGGAAGAGGAGTGCAGAAGAGGGTATGGGATGGTGTTGCCGATATAACAGACGCGTTGCCTTGAGTTCACTTCGCGGCAATGGCCTTTGTGGTCATCAACTCGATTCAGACTACTCTTAGTCTGCTGCCTTCGCCTTCAGGCGCAAACAATTTTTCAATCTCCCTTCTTCGTGGAGGGATTCCTGTTTCCATTTGTATGAGATCTCCCCAATGTACATACAAGTATATCAGGTGTTTCCAAGCATGATCGTCATTGCGTGGGACCTGATTTGATGCTCACCTCCAGCCTCAGCGGAGCTTGTCATACCACGACCCACCGACCTGCAGATCTTCGAGGCGGTCGAATTGCCACCCCATTCGACCACGTCCTGGTGATTGTCGTGGTCATTCAGTACATTAAACTCTACATATTGTACGCGGGATACGGGGAAATTCCGAAATGAACTGCCTGCACCCTTCCATATCTATGGCAGCAGGTGAGCTCCAAGTCATCCTACACAGCCAAGGTGGAGCGCAACTAACTCGTATGCCATGGTAGTCCGAAAGCCGCGTAGCTTGTCACCACCACAGCCGTCCCGAGTGGCCGCGCTGTCCACCATCACAAGCGGGCTAAGGTCTGAGCATTATAATCCCCAATGATCGACCCTCGATGGGTCCGTACTTCATCGGTACGAGCGACATACCAGATATACGTAGCCCCATCGTTCGCTCTCGAGCGTACCCGAAGATCTTTCGAAGGGAGGGTGGATGGTGGAATTGTTTGGGACATGTCGTGGGGGTTGGTGGTGCGTCTTCTCCAGTTGTATCTGCGGTTCCGTTCGTCTCTACTATCCGCGCCCCCTGGTGGTATTCTTCAGGAAACCATCCCCGGAACGCTTGTCGGTGTGAACTCACACATCAATCAGCGTTTCGTCCCCTGCGCATGGGAGTGTAGCAGGCGCTACATCTACGTCTGGGGCTGCAGCTCCACGCAAGACCGCGTAGTGTATCGCCGGCTATATGTTCCGGTGCATGGGCAAAGGTTTGACTCGTTGTGTAGAGGAAGAGGGGCGCAGAGGAAGATCTGAAATGGTCTTGACGATACAACAGACGTGCTACCTTGAGTGCACTTCGCGGCAATGACCTTCGTGGTCATCAACTCGATTCAGACTACTCTTGGTCTGCTGCCTTCGCCTTCGGGCACGTACAATTTTTTAATCGTCCTTCTTCGCGAAGGGACTTCTCAACTTATCGGTTTTCCGTTGATGAGCTCAAATGTACATACAATTATATCGGGTGTTTCCGAGCATGATCGTCAGTGCGTGAGACCTGATTCGACGCATGGTGCAAGCAGTAATTTCGCCTCCAGCCTCAGTGGAGCTTGCCACCTACCACGACCCACCGACCCACAGGTCTTCTCAATGGCACAATCACGCCTGACCCCATCCCGATCAGGCGACCGTCTCTCCTCTCCCCATCATATATACACTGGTCTCCCACCACCAAGTCCTCGCGTCAATAGCAGCGCGCTTCCCGTTCGATCACCTCCTTTGCCAACGGGTCCTAGCTTCGCACCTGTCTTCGACACCACCGAGACGGAGGAATGGATGAAAGAGGTGCCGTTTAATGTTGGTGATATTATCTCCGGGTCTGGGAAGACCTTGGTCGATATCGGTGCAGATGAGACGGTTGAGAAAGCATGCCAGGTGTGCCGTTGGGACAATCTTACTTACTTTTAGGTGTACTCCTTGTCATTAATCAGGTGATCTTTGGATTTTTGAGCAGCTGATGCTTGAAAAAGATGTCCACTGCTTGGCCGTGTACGAAGCACTGGCGGAAGATCAAGGGAAGCGTAGATACACCGGTCTCTTCGATGTGGGTTGCCCATTACCTGATTTACCGTTAGACATGAAAACTGACCTATCGCACCCTAATCACGATATTCTAACTCGCAGCACGCGGATCTAAACGCGTTCTTGCTCCTGGCTGTTGAATCCCACGCTGTGTCACCAGACATCGAGAACGGACGTGTGAAGGAGATTATCGCCAAAGGGAAGGAGGGAGGAGATGCCTCAGTGGGTCTAGCATGCGGTAGCCTATCTATCCTCATCCTCGTCGGGCTTCGAGATCGCTGATGCGTTCCCCCATGTAGATTTATCGCAGAAGAACCCACTGGTCACGCTGCCTCCAAATGCAAGCCTCACATCCCTTCTTTCTATATTCTCGCGTGGAACGCATCGAATCCTTATCGTAGACGAAACTACGGGGCAAGCCCACGGCCTCATTGAAGATCGACAACTCGTGAGATGGTTCACAGATCATGTAAGTTCATCCCACCCATGATATTGTCCTCAGATAACGAAACGATCTGCACACGCTTTGCTATAAGGCATCCGAGCAACCTTTCATCCTCTCCACGCTCGCAACACCCTTATCGGAACTCACATTTCTGCCGTACATCGCCTACCCGCACCCAGTTATATCTGCATCGTCCGATGATTCGATCTTGGACGCAATGCGACTTATGAGTAACGAAGGTGTCAATAGCATTGCCGTGACAGACCCTGGAAGCGGAAACCTTCATGCGGCTGTGACCGTAACTGACATCGGGAAGGTATATTGAAGGAATCCCCAACAGGTACCCACCAGAACTTTGGGCTCATTTCGGTATTATTCCAGATCGTGGCCCCATCCCAGGATAAGCGAATCATTTTCATGCCGATCTCACAGCTTGTCGCGCGAATCAAGGCACGACCTGACTTCTCATATTGCATGAATATACCGCTTATCTTCGACCCGATAGGCACCCCTCGGATCGACCGATGGCGCCGAACGATATCCTGGTGTGTGATTCTGTTTTATAATCCGGGGCACCAGGGGTACTTACAGCTAGGTTCAGTTTATAGCGTTGTAGCGGGGAGTACCCTAGACTACGTAACGCAGAAACTTCTAGCGAGTGAGTAAATTGGTCCTGGAGGTATGACAGTGCAAGAACCTGTTGATCGAGCCAAATCATAATCAGCCAACTCGCATCGGGTTTTCATCATCACCGACGATCCATTCAGCGCCGTCCCAGTGGGACTGTCCGGGAACCTTCGTGGCGTGGTATCAATGGTCGATGGTACGTGTCTTGGAGAGCTTAATCCCACTCCCGCTAACCTCAATATTTGCACCCCAATTTTTCTTGATCTATTTTTAGTACTCTCGGTTTTTGCCCGCCTTGCGAACATCCCAGACGTCGATCCCACTAGCATGGCCAAACATCGCCGCGCAAGTAGCGTCACCTCAAACTCTTCAGGTGGCTCTAGGTCATCGCGCTCATGGAATCACAGTGTCACAGGGAGCATAACAACGAGGCGAGGGGCAGTCGAAACTGGTCCCAGTAGTAGCTTGTTTGGTGGGCTCATCAGCTCCTCGAAGAGGGCCAGCATTAGTGGCGCGTACGCGGGAGAGGCGCTTGGTCCTCTCGCCCCGATCAGCCGGTCAAATAGCTTTAAGGCACCGAACGGGAAGCAGTGACTAGGTTGGATATGGCATTATAAGGGATGAAGCCTCGGCACTTCTCGTTCTCGTGGACTCTTCAGATAATTTTTTTTTTCATCCAGTTCGCTCTGGTTCACAGCCTATTACTCATCATTTCCGCGGGATAAATCAAGCTGAATGCGTCTTCCGTATTGCCTTAACCCTGACTCTTCATCGCCCCGAAGTCTCCTGCTGTCTCAAATCCTCGTGCCCCCTTGAATTATGCGATGTAGGCTGGAATGGGAAGACAGTTGCGGTCGCAGGTCCGTGTAAGGAATCCATATACGTGAAGCGTAACCGAGGATGCCAACCTTGAACAGATCGAAAACTCAAACTTCGGTTCCTTCCCTGGCCTCTTGATCTTGAAGCGTTCTGACTTCTTGGTCTCGCTCCGACATCTGTATCACGTCTGGTTCGGGATCCCTCTTTGTAGTGACAGGTTCGTTCAGGCAGGGTGCCACGAACATAGACCCACTCGGCAGCGCATGAACGGTCCGTACTGCCAGTGTCGTGAACATCGCGAAAACACATAGACTGTATATTGCTCCCAGGACTTTGAGGAACGACGAGTTGAGTTTATGTGCTAAGCCCAATGTCAGGACCGTATAAACACCCTAGAAACAAATCAAGTCATCAAGTCAGCGTCGAATACAGCGTTAGGTCCTTGAGGGAATTCTAGTAATCAACGTACCGTTGGGAAGATCAGAGACCACGACGAGAGGCCGAATGGGATGTTTCGTGAAGCGATGAGGCGGATCACGGCTGGGACGAGGAACCAGATCCCAAAGATCCAAGTGATGACACTGAAGGAAAACATAAATACACCGAGGCTTTCAGCGACCCCTGGACTGGCTAGGTAGTCGTCCTGTGAGGTAGCGCTGGGCAAAAGGTCTACTAGAATATTTCCAGCTAAAAGGAGACAGTAGCCACCCTAAACGAGACCGTGAGCTCGTGTCCATCTTGTAACGGGCGATCGATATTGAGGGTTCTCACCTGGCCTAAAGGACCTAGTGGAATAAAAACGCTGATTTCTGTGCCTAACAGAGGAGTAGTGGAGCGATTCTGACAATGAGTACAGAGGTGGGTGAATTTGCATATTACGATTGCTCGCCTTTAACCGGAAATCCATGTAAGATTAAGCGCTGAGTATATAGCACCAAGAACAACGTTGCTATCGTCAGGCTGAGGGTGACGCTGCAAACTGAAACCCGTGAAGTGAGGGGAAGGTTTATTAAGATTCAAAGGCCTCTACCATGTACCTGAGACCAATGTAGTCAGTAGTGCATAGTGAGCATTGACTTCTGCCAGTGCACCGGCGACGATGCAGCCTGTAGTCGCTACGACAATAGTTGGTATAATGGGTAGTACCCACCCAGAGAACGTGGTCGTGGTGTCAAATTTGTGACGTGTGACCCTAGAAAGTGAGGAGATATCAGTCGAACGACAAACCAGTGACCAAGGCCATATACAAACATCACATAAACCATGCCCAGATTGCTTAAGAGCGCCATGGAGAGATTTATTCACCTGTAAAGGATCAATGAGAACGATAATCTATGCGGTTATAGAGGTCTAGGACTCGCCAGAGCATCCATATAAAGTATAAGAACCCATGCCCCCCGATATGATACCTGGATGGTAGGATAGCGAGTATTAGAGCTTTCCTCGCCCTTTGCACTGTAGATTTGAGGGCATGCGCACCTCTGGTATGCCAGCAGAGTCAGGCCATTAATAATTGTGGACAAAGCCATCGGACAACAGCCAACGAACAGGCTCTGGACAGGATGGTGAATCATCGGCGACCAAGTCTCAGGGTACATGGAGTACCGCATGATGGTTGCGGCCAACATGGCCAAGAAGAGGCAGATGTTGAATAGGAGGAAGCCAGTGGCAATCCCATCCAACACGTCACGGTGTTGCCCAGGGTACGGAAACATGTGAAAGAGTGAGATGTGGATTCCAACTCCTGTTGTATGGCATTGAATGTGAGGATATTTCTCGGTTATCCATATGGGTCGACTTGCCCATGCCGACGGAAAACCACATTGGCGTGAAGTTGCTATTCGGAATTTCGGAGTTGTTAGCCAGTGGGCCAAAGACAGTTCAATTGCATACGGCTCACCGAATTCGCTCTCTCCATGGCTTTCCCATTCCGAATACTCGACGGACGCTGCTAGAATTCTCGGCCGACGGAAGCAGTAGAGGGGTTTGCGCAGCGGAGTTGTCGCGGTGGTCAAATTAAAGGAATGAAAGAGGACGAGAAGAGCATATTTTGATCTCCTGACTTTAGGCTGGGAAGCGGGCCAGAATGACCACGCGCTTTGAGACTACATGGTCAGGTACGAATTAGGCAATGGCAAATAAATAAACATTAGCGCCCACCTTTCAAGCCATCTTTCTTCACGGATACATATGCATCGTACTTCTACGTTCAAGAGTGGTTCTGCTTCCAGTGCCACCAAGCTCGCATGCTTGTTGTCACCAAACACGTGATTGCCCAATACATTGGTTCTTGAGGACTTACGGCATTCCCTCAGCCCCAGCGCAGTACAGCAAAAAGGCGACCCATGACTTACACGCCATTCGAGAATTTGATTTGTTTCAATTTTGACAAACTTTTCTAAGAGAAACCTAAAACAGCTTCAATAGGTCGGAAAGCACACCCATGGCTGTCACTGCTGCGCCAGCCCCTGCTCCTTGGATTATGAGGGGACGAGGACTGTATCGTTCCGTATGGAAAGCAATGATATTGTCCGATCCTCCTAGGGATGTCGCAAAAGGATGATCAATCGGATACCTTCCCAACCGATCACAGTTAGACGCATGATTCAGGGTCAAATGGTGAGGTGGGCTCAGACTCACTTTTCTAACGATGCACGGATCTCCCCCTTTTCTACATCCACCACTCCCGCGTACCTCAAGACTTTCCCTTCCTTCAAAGCCTCGTCCTTCATTGAAGCGAAGTGAGAGTCGAAGTCCGGGAGGTGCTGGAGGAAGTCTGTACCGGTAACCTCTGGACTGGCAAGGACGTCAGGGACGAGCGATGTTGTAGAAACCGACTCGTAGCCCTTGTGAAGAGAGTTGCAGAGGGAAGGGATGATGCGGGATAGGATAGTAAGCTTGCGAGCGACGTCCGCCCCGTTCAGGTCATCTCCGGGATGCGGTTCCTGCTCATTCAAAGAGATCCGTTCAGGATATGTCGCGCTAGTAACGGAGTATATAGGAATTACTGACAGTGTAACCCTTCTCTTTTGCAATCCGCACGACGGTAGAGAATGACTCGCTTTCGCCTTTCGGCGTGGAGTATTCGTTGAAGATGTAGCTGAGGGTTCCAGAGAAGACACCCTCGATCTTCTTCACCTGCAGAAGGAAATCCACGTCTCAGTCTAAAAATCGTACTATTCCAAGGGCAAACTTTGATGAAGATACGTACCTTGTCGCCCGTTTCAACTAAATCCTTCAACGTGGAGATGATCGGCAATCCAGCACCCACAGTGGCTTCGTTCATGAACTTGGCACCCGTGAGCGTACTCGACGCCACGATATCGTCATATAGCCACAGATCTGAGGAGAATGCCTTCTTGTTCGGCGTAACCACACTCACTCCCGCCCGCAGGAACTTTGGATAGAGTAGCGCCACTGCCTCAGACGACGTGTTGTCTACCACTACGAACGAGTTCTTCTCTGGAGTCACGAACTCTCCTAAAATTCTAGGCAAGTCCTCAAGAGCAGGTGGAGCCGTGGACTCGGAGAGGGCTTGCTTCCAGTTGGTGAAGTCCAATTTCGGGTGCGTGGGTCTTAACGAGGACACAGAATGCTTCGAGTTGGAGACGAAAACGAGTCTGAATTTGTCGGCGAGTTGGGGTTGGGAGAGCTGATGTAGAAGCTCGGTACCAACGAGACCTACGCCTACGACGGCAAGGTTTAAGACGCGGCTTGCTGTTTGTGTAGTCGTTGCTGCCATATTGATGGTTGGTGGTCCAAGTCAGTGGATGTCAATGCATATTTCGGCCGTAGAATCCGAGGACCTGGCCCTTACGGCGAATGCGAATGATTTCTTACATTGCGACAGTCCAGTGTTAAGCATCAATAGTGATAACCCAAAGATCCTTTATACAAACCCATTCTAGTTAGGCCCCATCTTCGTCGAGCCACCCAAGCCAAGAGAGATTCCAACCGACTTGACCGGATACACCCACCGACGCGACCAAGCTTCTTCCACAACCTTACGAGGAATGGCTTCCTGTCAGCTTCTATTCCCACGACAACTTCTATAGCCAACGAAACCTTACAGTTGTTGAGGGCGTTACAAGGCGTAAACCCCAAGGGAGTCTGGCAATCGAGAGCTGGGTCGTTGGTTGGGTCGCTACCCACCGTGTTCGACCGCTTCCTGCAGATGAACAACAAGGGCGCCGCGCCGGGGTTGGGTTGGTGATAATGTGTTGGCGGACAGGGGCGCGGTTGATTGGGCTGTTGTTTATTAAGGATGAGGAGGCGACAAAGTACAAAGGCGCCGCAAGTGATGCACTGTCGTCCAGTTGGACGCTAAGTCTTAAGCACCGCAAACAGGATTGGACGACTGAGCGACTGGGCGATCGGAGAGGGGGCGTTTCGTATTGTTCCAGGCTGCGGGGAACTGTGTCGCCAACTGCTGGAGCTCAAAGGCGAGCGAGACAAGGCTGGGGAGGGGCGTAGGGCAGGGTTGCCTTGGCTCGCGGTGAAACAGAACCCCAGTGGAGAGTAGACCCAGTGGTGCGCGGCATCGGTAAACTGCAGCTGGGTGACAGAGTAATTTGAGGGTGGGGGGTAGCTGCGACGGGGGCCGGGGCCTTAGAGAGCGCGCTTAACAAAGGCGCTCTCCGAACGAATATTATATGCTGGAGGCGATTCTTTCCAAAGGTGAGAGGTTCCAAAGCGTTGAGTGCGCCTAGTTTGGTTGGGACCGAAAAAATATTCGAAGGCTGCATCATATCAAGCCTCGACAGAATCGAAATCAATTGGTTGAAACTGACAAGTGAACTTGGGGCCCGAGCCGCCACACTTGCGTCAAATGGCATTTAAACAGCAGGATGGAACCTTGTGAACGCCGATTCGTTTGTTTCGACGATAACACATTCAGAATTCAACAGCTCTTATCATACGCTGCCAGTGGTACCTTTCTAATACATTAGAGCGGCGACACCTAGGCTCCAGCTGTGATACGTCCTCCATGACATAACCCTTGACTATACACAGAGATGATCGGGAAACGGATAGCTGACGTCGAAATGAATGCCCGCCTCAATGACGTACTTGCCGGTGTTGAAACCCCGACATCCAGGAGCACAAGCTATTTTGCTCCTCTCCCCCTGCTTCTACATTCTGCAGATTGGCCCAGGGTTTGGGAGAGACTGTTGGTGGCTTAGGGGGTGAACTTTCCAAAAACGGGCCCGTGCCCGACATTTTGGTTTGGATTCGCGAAACAATAAAAGTGGAGCGTTGGAGCACGAAAAGAAGCTCAGGATTAAGAGCCCCGACGCTGAGCCAGAGACAGAGGACTTCTAGATCAATCAAATGAATTAATAAAATAGTCGGACTGGGAACACGCTTCGTGGTTGAGTTTGGCGCTTGAACGGTCCGTTCCGAAGCAAGCTTTACAATGATGGTCTTGCGTTTACAATCGAGGCTACTTTCTAAGCGTTTAATCCCCAAACAGACACGAAAAGGGCAGGCTGTGATCCAAGATAGAAGGGGTATATGGCATGGCATCGTCGATTGCTCCAACAATATATCAGATCTGGCTCCATACACGTCTCCAAAGGAGCTATCACGATTCGAACCAACCAGTTCCAGATGCTCGAGGATCACGGCCCTTGTAAATCCGAAACCGTCAATGAGCATTTCATTTAAATAGAAAAGTATCTACTGTCAGGACGCAAGCAGCGAGTGCATCATGCCGACTTTGAAAGGTATTCGAGCAATGCGGAAGTGACGTCTTGTTTGTGGAGAGGGGAAGTTCATCCTGGAGACGCTTGTAACGCAAATCGCTCCAGGTGACTTGAGCTGCTGCCGGCCATGATCCCAACCCCACGCCGGGGGGTCAACAACACTTGATTGCATTGGGTGAGCGACGCACCCATCAGCACATGACTGGCCAGTCTCGCCATCCAGATCACGAACGACTCTCTTAACGAGGACTGTAACCTTGCTGGAAGGTAAAGTAGATGCATCTTACCTAGCCATTCCGAATCGGCAGAAAGTCCATGGTGAAAATCCGGTCATCGTAGCCAATCAAGGGGCCCAAGGCAGTCGTCACCTATAGAGAAGCATGCAGTGGAAGACTCAGAGGGCGGATGCCATCTGAGAAAGCCCTGTCAAACATGAGCAAGATTTCTCTCACACCGCATTGGCAGCTTTTACAGCACTGTCCAGGCGATGGGAGTTGAAGAGAGGTGCTGGGTGCAGATTTCGAGCGCTGGAATGATAAGTAAGCTTTGTAATGAGTAAAATTTTCAATCTGAGAACGATTCCGAAGTGAATGGACCCACAAAGAGTGTCTCTTGTACATTGTTGGGGTGGCTCCCAATGGGACTCAACAATGAAAGCACTTCCTAGTCTACCATGACCATTCAGAAGTGTATGTAAGAGAGAGGAGGGCACGATATTAGAATAGAGAACAAGAACTCAACATACCAGACACAGTTGAAGATCTGGTATTGAATAGAAGCTCGAGACCCAGCACTTCTCATGACGGAGGGTAGAAATCACTAAATAGGGATCGTCGGGATCGTTAACTAACATACGGATGAGGTCAGGAGGTTACAAACGTACCACATGGACATTCTTGAGGAGGCGTTTCACACAATAGAAAGGGCAGCTGGAATAGTTTTATTCTTCCGATTTCGAGGGTCACAGTTGAAGGGCTTGGACAATAGCAGGAGACCGGGCGGGGCAAGCGAGCGAGCGAAGCGAGAGTACAAGTCGACGAAATGGAAAGACATAGAGGCAAAGGCGCACTGCAGAATGAAAGGCTGACGTCAACGTTTGATTCCTACACCAGACGGACTCGGATGCTCACCAGTATACAAGACAAAGGTCGTGTGGTATCTAATTAAAGCGGGGTCTGATGAACGTTCAAGGAGCCATGTCCATGTCCTCGCTAACTGCAGCAGTAGCAGCCATGTCAGTAGCGAGGACGGCACTTCCGGTGCTAACGTATGCTTCCAGTTCCTTGTCCAAATCCTCTGCGGTTTTTGCCTTGGCTTGCCCACGCGGCGCCTTGCCTCCTCCATCGCGGCGTGGACCTTTTTCGCTGACAGCACGACGGCGACCCCCATCGCTTGCCGCACCCCGGCGGTTGCGGGTTGGGCCAGGGCCGTGGCTGGCAGACATAGGACGGAAACTTGAATTAGAGAGTGGAAAGATCGAGGAAGAGACTCACGTGTTGGCTTCCTCTTGAGCCGCAGCGGTGGCGTTACCATCATCTGTTAGTCTGTGAATGAGTGGAGTCCTGCCCAACCTGTCCTTGAGTGAAGTATGGCCAGCACGGGTTGACGAGGATGCATCATCATCTTTTGGTGCTGGGTTTCGCGGAATGAAAGATTCGACGACGATGCGAATTGGCTCGCCTATTCACCGCATTAAAAACTGATTAGCAAAGCTTTGTGCAATCATGACCTGAAGCCGGCAAATACCTTTCGCAATGACACCATCAAGCTCACGCTTCGCGAGGTTGGCGTTCTCTTGGCTCTCGTAGTTGACGAAGGCAAATCCGGTCGAGCGGCCGCTCCTGTCGTACTGCGCGTGGTGGTATCAAAATGACGTCGGGCATTGGACCACTGCAAAAGCGCCGTTCGTACTCACCCTGATAGTAGGATTGCGAGTGAACGTGCCGTACGGTTTGAAGATTTTCTGGTCGATCAGAGCGCGCACAGGTTATTGAGTGAATGATCAAAGGGAGGAACGTAGAATATGGCTCACCACGAGGTCAGCTTCGGTGATCTCGTAATGAAGCCCACTGACGACGAGTCTGTTCACTCGCCCATCTGCGCTGGCGATCGTGTCGAGCTGAGCGGCAGAGAGGTCTGAACGGCGTGGGCGCTATTCGGTATACATAGGCTCGTCATATGTTGGGGCCAGCGCGGCTTGAATACACAGACCTGATAAGGTTGGTTTCGGGTATTTCTGGCCGTGGACATTGGATGGGAGTGAGTTTATTGGCGCTGTAGATGTGCAAAGAGATCGGCGGTTGGCGTTTGGACTGGAGATTGGTTGGCCTTCAATTCGGCTTCGAGATTTGCAGATCTTCCCACAGTTACATCGCTCACTTTCGACGTCGTCACGATGCATTTTGACGCTCCTGTGGAGTGACTCAATGGCCCGCCCCACACCTTTGGGGCACATGGCGGCGCCTTCTCTTCATCGTCGCCAAGACCTCTTCGTTTTTTGTCATTTTGGCTTGTGGATCGACACTGGGTCTGGAACCTTTGATTGACTACGATTTGGGGTTAAATGCCTTTTAAAATCGAACTCTTGGATGAGTTTAATGCACGAGGCATGATGTTATCGGCGATGACATCAAATCCATCGCCCATTCCCCGTGTGCTCGGACAGCCATTCGCTAGCTTTTCTCCTCCCTTGATTCTCTGATCCTCGTTGCTGCTGCCAAGCCGGGCTTCTTTCTCTCTCGGCTCCACTGCAGATGTAAGCACGAGGTGCGCGGTCATCATGTGCAGGAAACTCCCCCCAGCTTCTGGTATAGTCGTCATATGTTGGATTTTCGCCTCTCCACAAGTTTATTCTATTGCCGGCTGTTACGGTTTCTCTGGCGCCCAGCCCCACCCTGATGCATATAAAATCCCCTATCATATCAGCCCAATCACCAACAGCTCTTCCCCTTCGGCCTTACCATTCGCTTCAACCATCTCACCCTCCCCTCTAAAGAAATCCAACCAGTATTCATCATGGCATGCCAAAACGTAGACCGCGCTCGACGCTCCTACTCTCAAGAGCTCGCCAAGCATACACTACAACAATGGAGTCAAGCCCGAATGGAGGCCGAGCGTCGAGCTGCTGGACAACCACCATCTGATGGACGCGAGCCCTTAGCATCTGCCACGTCCCCTCACGAGCATTCTTCTGGACCTCGTAATGGCCCGACTATCAAGGTCGTCGACTTCGCTAATGCTGGGCGTACAGCTGCTGTGAGCGGCTATGTCCGAACGCCCGTCGAAGCCCAGTAGACTCCCCATGTTGTACGTTGCCTCATGCCTCTCCCTTAGCCCAAATCTTGTGGTCCTGACTTTGATTTCTATCTCCCAGGTCTAGGCTCTGTATGCAAGTTTTTTCACCTCAAAATTCCCTGTACCCATCAGCACATCAACCATCTTTCCTGCGTTAGACGCCATACATCCAGTCTTCATTAAATACATTCACACACGCTTTGTTCTCATCCTTGCATCCTCGCTTCCTCTACGGTGTAGCCGTTGTAACTGTCATGTACCCTTCTGTTCTGATATTCATTAAAGTTATCCAAACCACTCGAGTCTTGCACCTACGACTTAGATCAGCCGCCTTGATGTCCATTCAAAGCCTTCCTAAGGGAAATTCACATTTGAACTGATGAACAGTCACTCGTTCAGTCGCCGCCCCACTTTGAAGTCCGATCACCATTTGATGCTCGCGAAATCCTGCTGCCACCCCTTATACCACTCAAATCGCTCGCACCCAACAAGCTCTAGCCAACCATCCTTGTCATTCGGCACCTTTCCGGCACCATCCTTGCCATGACCCTCACTAAAAGCCATCTGCTCAGGCTTCAGCTGCGATAACACCCCACCACTGCGCCGTAACGTTCTTCGATCCGATACGTAGTTCCATATCTGTATGTACTGCGTCGGTGAAAGAGCAGGCGAATACGTCGCAAGGATGTATTGCTGGAGTTCGGTGGGGAGAGCGTTCCACCCGTTGATTCTGGATTCAGATTTAGATGGTCGTGAGGGAGGCAAGAGGAGGCATCGAGCTGGGGATAAAAGGCGTAACGCAGCTATTCGCGTCTGATATATGAGGAGGTGGTTCCGAGCGTAAATCTGTGAGAGTTTCGATTTGAGGTCATCCCAACTCATATCATCAGACTGAGGTGCGAGTCTTGCGAGCAAGCCAGTCGGCGTTAGAGACGGGGGCGTAGGGGGCGCTACCGACGGCTGCGTTGGTGGTGGTGGAGCCGCTGTAGTCTCGTAGAACCGATTTGCGTACATCTCCAAGTGTCTGATGGAGAAATTATTGTGCTCGAGGGCGTGTACGAAGCTCGCCGCGCAAGCCAGCGTGAACGTATTTCCATTTAACCGAAGGTCCTTCAGGCGTGTCGTCGGTCTGTATTTGTCGATCTTGAGGAGAGAAATAGTAGGTGTATCATCTTCAGTGGATGAAGTTGACGACGGCAAGGGTAAGTCTGATGAGAGGAACGCAACGATGTGCGGCGTCGAGACGCTCGTAAGGCCTATAGCGCTGAGGTGCAATTCCTGTAGATATGGCGTGGATAGGTTGGGGAGGAAGCGAAAGAGGAACGTATCGCTAAGGTGTGGATTACTCGTCAGGCTTAATGTCTTGAGCTGGGAGTTGTTGATCGCGGAGGTGAACGTCGAGCAGAGCGCCCATGACGGATTAAATTCATTCTGTAATGAGAAAGGGCATTCATATTATGCCCAAAGTCCAATCAATCTCTATGCAACCTCGTCGTTCATGACGAAATAGCTCACATTCTGAAGGTAGAGCGACTTCAACCGGACATTCCCATTCAAATATCCGCAAATAGCCCGTAACCCCAAATTCCCAATATCGCACGAATTTAGGCTGATCTCGACGATCTGCAAACGCGTGCCCCGCTCGGATGTAAGGTATTGGAAGAGGGCCGCGACACCATTATCTCCAAATGAATTATTGCCCAAGATGAGGTGTTTGATGGTTGGGATTCTTTCAAGAGTATCGACGATGTACTGAGCACCTTCGTAAAGTAAGGTTCAGCGAGTGATCAATAAGGGAAAAAATGTAGGAGGCTGAATAACTATGGCCTAGCTTCGTACCTTCGAGACCTTGGAGATTCCGACCGTGCACATCTAGATGAGTGGTAGATGGATGCACGGATTCCACGGGTTGTCTGGATATGAAATAACCGAATCGGGGAAACATGTTTTGACAGTATGTATTGTACCGCGGCGTCAAATTGGATAGCCACCAGCAAGCGACGTTCAGATAACGGTGTCAATAGGGAAATAGGGGTCAAGAGATGGAGCTCTGAACGCGTGGAGTTCCTCGCCACGAAACAGAGAGCAGAAACCCGACCGATCAAGGGAGAGCGCGCGGAAGGAGTTGATTTATACCTGGAGCACAGGTATTCCCTAAAGGAGAGATAACCAAGATGGCAGCTGAGATGACGGTAGATTCCGAGGCGTGACCACTCGCGCGGTTCAACCAGACGCGTCTCCAATAGCCGCCGTTGTATCGCACTCACCAAAGTCTCCAAACTAAAAGGATGCCTATCGAGCGTATCGAAGTATGCGACTTCAAATCCTACCGGTGAGCCATACCCTCGTATCCCCTTCCGCAATTTACAATTACAATGTCAACTAACCCCCTTCTAATGCCTTAATCGCGCCAGTGGCCACCAAGTGATTGGTCCATTTATGAACTTTACCAGTATCATGGGTCCCAACGGCTCTGGTAAATCCAACCTGATGGATGCCATCTCATTTGTCTTGGGTGTCAAGAGTGCCCAACTTCGGACCAGTCAGCTTCGCGACTTGATCTATCGTGGTCGAAAGCTCGCGAATAAGGACGCGAATGGGAACACGCAAGAAGATGGGGACAAAGACGAGGATGAGGAAGGCGAAGGTGAAGGGACGGCGAAAAGGGCTTGGGTGATGGCTGTCTTTGTTGATAATGAAAGCAATGAGTTTCGGTTCCAACGCACGTACGTTCTCTCCTCCAAGAGTTGCTATCCATTTTCGAAGAAAGCTTTGTCTAATATTCGAGTTGCATATTCTGTCGCAGTATAAGCGTGTCCGGTACGAGCGAGTATAGGATCAACGGCAAGGTAGTGAGCTATCAGATGTACAATGACACTCTCGAGGGCCACAACATCCTCGTCAAAGCCAAGAACTTTCTTGTCTTCCAGGTCCGTTTTCAAAAAATCAGGTTGTGCTACCTTCCATGACCGCTGATCGCTGATCGACTACTTCCGCAGGGTGACGTCGAAGCCGTTGCGTCTCAATCTCCTAAAGATCTCACGCGTCTCATTGAGCAAATCAGCGGGTACGAACGTAATATCAAGGGTTTTACAGTGAACTAATCGAATCCTTGAATCCTAGTTCTCTCGAGCTAGCAGATGCGTATGAAGCAGCTCGAGCTGGCCAGGACCGTGCCACAGAGAATGCAACTTTTCACTTCTCTAAACGGCGTGGTATCGCTGGCGAGATCAAGCAGTTCAGAGAGCAAAAGACCGAAGCTGAGCGGTTTGAGCATCTCTTGGCTAAACGCGTTGGTTTTCCTCCTGCTTTATCCTAAGATCAGAAAACTGAATAAACCATGTATGGACCGTGTTAACGAAATTAGGATTCTCTTGTCGTCCATCGTCTTCTGTGGAAACTCTATCACATCGAAGAAGCGATCGAGAACAACATCAGGGATATTAAGAGCAGGAATACTGAACTCGTCCAGCTACGGCAAGAACAGGTACGGTGCTTCCGGTGCTTAACGAGCTCACTGCAATCACTCATCCGTTGGATTGGTAGTCGTCTCAAGAAGATATTGTGTCGAGGGCGCGTGCACAGCAAGCGACAGCACGTACAGATGTTCTGAAGCGCGAGAAGATCATCAAGAAGAAAGAGAAGGCCCTGGAGTCGAAGGTCATTTGACTACGTTTCAGCAGTAGTCGCCTTTCAATGAAGACTAATTTTCCCCGTCTTTGTACAGAGACCCGAGCTCGTGGCCGCAGAAGCCCAAATTGCACACTCTCAGCGCAAGGCGGACAACGCTATGGCGAGCAGTGCAAAGGTCGAGAAGGACGCGGAGAAGCAGCAGGAAACGTTGGAGAAGCTCACGAGTGATCTGGACGCCGTGAGGAAGATGGCAGAGGAAGCGCAAGGTAACAAAAATGTTGTTAGGGTTATGAATTTGCTTACAAGCTTTCGGACAGAGGCGGCGAGGCGCGCATCACAAGCCGGTCTTTCGCTCAGCGAAGAGAACTTGGAGGAGTATCACAACCTGTGAGACTCACCCCTTGGCCTTTATCCTTCAAGTGGAGTACATGGCTGATGGTGTCAACTGATATTTGTTGATAGCAAAGCAAAGGCTAATGTAGTAGCGGTTGATGAGCGTCAAGAGATGGAGACAGCCCGAAGGGAGGAAAAAACGACATCTCGGGCTTTGACAAGTCAAAAGGACAAGCTGGAGCAGATGCAAGAGAAGAGACGGAAGCTCGTTGGAGAGGCTGCGGCTCAGAGTGAAAAGCGCGAAGAGGTGCGAGAATCGCGTTGGCTCGTTGAGGGGAAGCTCACGAACGTTACATTCGCGGCCCGCAGTGTGAGGCAAAGGTCCAAGAGCTTCAGAGCAACTTAGCAGATGCAAAGCAGGAGCAAGAGAATGCTCAGGCCGAACGCGCCCGGATCATGTAAGGTCTTGAGGCGTCGGGTGAGGAAACGGTTTACTGAAATTTTCATACAGCACTTTGGAAACGGAATTGAACGAGAAGCTACAGAAACTGCACGATCAACTCAGAGATGCGGCCCAAGACTCGCACGAGACCGCCAAAGAGGCCAAGTTCAAAGAGACGTTGGCTAGTCTGCAAAGGCTCTTTCCAGGTGGCATCAATGATTTAAACCTTAATAAAGCTTATTAAATGCTAATTGTTTTTGCTAGGCGTTCGCGGCCGGGTGATGGACCTTTGTAAGCCCACGCAACGCAAATACGAGACCGCAGTATCCGTTGTTTTGGGCAGGAATATTGACGCCATCGTCGTCGACCACGAGAAGACCGGTATCGACTGCATCGATTATCTCCGCAGTCAGCGTGCGGGGCAAGCGACATTCATACCTCTCGATACTATCAAAGTCAAGCCTGTTCTCGATAAGTTCAGAAGTTTTGCCAAGGGTGCAAGATTGGCTGTGGATGTGATTCAGTTCGATCCCAGTGTGGAACGGGCGATGCATCACGCGTGTGGTAACGCGCTTGTCTGTGATACGATGGAGGTAGCTAAATATGTGTGCTATGATAAGCAACAAGAGGTAAAAGGTAGGCTCAAATGCCCTCCCCATTAGGGTGGTGTGTTGATGTCTGATTTGTTCTTGCGTTAATAATACAGCGGTGACACTCGAAGGTACCATCATTCACAAAGGAGGCAATATTACTGGCGGCCGTAGTACCCACAACAACAAAAAGTGGGAAGATCAAGAAGTTGCTGGAATGCGCCGCACACAAGACGTGTTGATCGGACAGTTGAAGGAGCTATCAGCGTCGAAACCCCGCAACAAGAACGACGATACCATCATGCCTGAGATCAGCCGTCTAGAGTCTGCGTTGACTATTGCCAGGGATGAGCTGGTAAGCGTTTGAAATTCCCGCTTCAGCACTTACGAAACTGATGCTCTTGGCACACCTCAGAGTGCCGCGAAGTTGAAAGCCACAGGAATCAAAGACGAGCTGAAGCATACGGAAAAAGAGATTAAAAAGCATGCGCCGGATGTACAGAAGGTGTGTGTTACTCACATGGTGAAAGCCATAGCTCACGCGGTCCTATGTAGCTTGAGCAGGCACATGCAACGCATGTGCAACGCATCAACGAGTTAGAGGGGGTCATCTTCGCGGCCGATGACAAAATCTTCAACTCCTTCTGCCGGAAGATTAAGGTCAAGAACATCCGGGAGTACGAACAACGGCAGCTCAAAGTGGCACAAGAGGGAAGCGAGGCTCGATTACGATACGAAACTCAGATCGCTCGTCTGACGCACCAGTGAGTCATATCAGTGCTAACCGTTTATAGACTCATTGTCTATTGGTACAATAGATCGAAATTCGAGGCCGATCAGGTCAGGGCTCTGCAAGAAAGGCTTACCGCTCTCAAAGCGACAGCAAGCAAAGAGCGCAAAGCTCTGAAACAGTTGGAGACGGCGAAGCAAGCCATCCAAGACGAGATCGACGAGGCCGAGGCGGAAATTCGGTCACTTCGGGAGGATATGGAAGCTTCCAATGCCGCACTTGAGGAGAAGACCAAGGCTTTGGATGAGGTAAAACGTATCAGTGGGAAGGTTGCCAAGGCGTTGGATAAGGTGTTGAAGGATATTGCATCCATGGTAAGTTTAAGATCATCTCATCTCTCGGAAAACGTCGGTTGGCTGATTACTACGCGACCTGTAACAATCCGATAGAACGATGGGATTGAAAAGTGTGCATCGGAGCGGTTTGCAGTGTACCGCAAGTGTAAGCTCGAAGAGATCCACCTTCCCCTTCTTCAAGGCAGCCTAGATAAAGTGCCGATGGAAGAGGTACGCACGATCAGAATTCGAGCTTCACCTGATGTGGGCTTGACACCGATTTTTACTAAGAATCTGCGTGACGAGATGGCGATGGACCTTGATGAAGACGAGAATGGAGCCCAAAGGGCTTCTCAGGCACAAGACTACGGAGTAGAGGTAGATTTCGAGCAGCTAGAGGAAGATGATCGAGAAGTAAGCACCCTCCTCGCATTCTTATAATCTATCATCGTGTTTTGATGTTTGCTCCTTAGAATGGCTCGCCTGAAACTGGAGCAGAGTTAGACGCTGAGATCGCCAAAGTCATTACCGAGATCGAACGTATGACACCGAACATGAAAGCCATTGAGAAGTAAGCCAGCGCCAATCGTCTGGGCGATACCGCCCGTGTTTATATATTTGGCTTTATCGACAGGTTGGATGATGTCGAAGCCAAGCTTGCAGAGACCGACAAGGAGGCCGATAAGGCAAGAAAAACGTCGAAAGACGCTAGGGAGGAGTTTAATCGGATCAAGAAGAAGCGGTAGGCGAATGCTATTGCAGTTGCATATTCAAACTAATTGGGACTTTCATTCAGGACTGATCGTTTCAACAAGGCATATCAACACATATCGGAAAGTATCGATGCGGTTTACAAGGATCTAACAAAAGGGCCCAACGCGCCTCTAGGAGGTGTCGCATATTTGAGCTTGGAGGATAGCGAGGTAGGTCATGGCTTTTACAGTCCTACGGCGGTGATGCTTATATGGTGAACTATTAGGAACCGTACCTGAGCGGAATCAAGTATCATGCTATGCCACCGATGAAAAGGTTCCGCGATATGGAGCAGCTGTCGGGAGGGGAGAAAACTGTCGCTGCTCTCGCTCTGCTCTTCGCGATCCATAGGTCCGTATCATGATACAATTCCTCTCGCCTCCTCGGTTTCTAATATCCACTATGGCACATCAGCTACCAGCCAGCGCCCTTCTTCGTCCTTGACGAAGTTGATGCGGCGCTGGATAACACGAACGTTGCCAAGGTCGCCCAATATATCCAATCGCAGGCCTCAGACGCATTTCAATTCATTGTCATCAGTCTCAAGTGTTCCTTCTATGAGAAGAGCCAGTCGCTTGTTGGCATACATCGTGACCAGGAAATCAACAGCTCGAAGTCACTGACATTGAATGTGGGTCTTCTCCTGGTCAGGCTGTGAACCTACGTCATACTAACATGCCCTTTCATAGCTCACCGAGTATGACTGATTCTGCACTGATCGCCTTGAATGTTTATCCTACTTATTCGCTTGTTGTGACTGTTGCACTGCCATATCTTGCGAAGCTCGTGCATTGATCTATACCACAATGGAATGAACGTGGAGACGATACTTCCATTACAGAACATGAATGTGAGAAAGCTATATGTGACAGGCGAACAGTGAAACCAAAAAGGAATAAAGTAGACACAAAGGTACAAAGCAAAAAGATTTGGAGGAAAAGAATGAAGAATGGCTATAAGCCAAATGTGTCTGAGCGACGAGGTAGAATGGGCCGTTTCAGTCCATCGGTAGAAATGGTAAAGGAAAGTGGATCGGTCCTCTCGCCCGCAGGGGTTGCGAAAGGGGAGACACCATAGTACTCTAAGATCGCATTGTCGTTCCGCGGGGGGGGTGGAAAGTCGGAGATGGACATTCGGATCCCGGACTCTCCAGAGCCAGTGGTGAGATAACTGTTGCGAAAGTTGCCACTGGATGTCTGCGGGCTATCAACGTAACGCGACCGGCGGGTGATTATGTCCGGAAGATCGCCAAGTGGTGCGTATTCTTCGTCCTCGGCGTTGCCGTCATGACACTCAACAAGAGAAAGGTGAGTGGACTGACGTCGAGAAGCGGCGTCTGAAGTGCTCATATTTGGAGCCCGAACCCGAACAGCACCCAGACGGAGTTCCTCTAGAAACATCGGACGTTGGTCAGCCAAAGACGCTAATGTTCAAAGGAAATTAAAGGACATACCATCAACCATGTGCTCAACAGATGTGCGAGCCGAATGAGATATTTCTTCCTCCTCGATTGTATCATAGATGGTGGTATGCTGCGTTGGAAAGTACGATGTGTGCTCTTCACCTCGATGAGGTGGGCACATGAACGGCACGTGATACGGTGACGACGACGGCTCCGACTGCGATCTGTGTACGACCGATGAGAGAGGTGACATGAGATGCGCGGCGGGAAGGCGGATTCGGCCATCATTACCGCCTATAGAAGTCATCAGGTCGGGATCTAACGACCGCTCGGATATGGCATCACTGATAGAAGAGTCTAGGAATCGTGGAGACGCACTGGACGGCTGCCGACTTCTTGGAACATAGAACAAGTCCTGGAAGCTCTCGAAATCGTCCGAGCTGCCGCCGCCTAGTGGAGGGGGTGGCGAGATACGGGAACTCGTGGTTGTGGACAGTGAAGAGGCCGAGGTGGAGTGCTTCAAGTCAGTGTTGTCTTGAGGGATCTCAGGTGCGGTGAACAGTGACTGCATGACAGAGGTATCATCTCCAAATGTCCTTGTATCGAAGGGGACATTTGACACACTCCGCTCCTGATTAAATGACGGGTACATCGATGGCGGTGCGCTCTCGACAAGCATCGTTGCATCCGATTTGCTCCTGGCACGGTTAAGGATCTGAGCAACACCCTCGCGGTGACTGGGGATCTTTGTACTGCTCCCGAGTCCGCTATCCTCGCTATGGCTGTAGTCTTCGCGGTCGTAATCTGGCCCAAGCTCAGCGTCGTTGGAATTCACCCATCTGTCACCCGCCTCTCTGACACCAAGCGGTGACACTGTATGGGACGCCTCGATCATTTCTCCGTTTAACATCGCATCAATCGAGTTCATCGATGCTCTGATGTTTCTTGCCACGGGCGTGCGAGACGCAGCGAATGGATGCAGGTTCTCAACTGGTGAGTCTAGTTCCTCTTCTTCAACTTGGGAAGTGTCGGCCACTGTAGTCTGTTCGTGGGCGTGCAGTACAGGGCGTGCTTCGGCGACACATGGGGGTGACTTATGTGGAGGTAGCCTATGCCTATTGAACATCTCGCCATGAGTGACGTTGGGATCGAAGGCCGTCGTCGGTGATGTCCGATGTGGACCAGCTGGCAAGGGCACCGGCGGGTAATCATCCTGACCATCCGGCAACGAATATGGGTGATTGAGTGGGGTACCAACCGCAATTCCATACACTCCAGTATACGACGACGGAGTGGGCGATGGCGTTGGAGTAGGGCCAGATCGCCTGGGCAATGGGGAGGTCTTCCCTGGAATGTCCAATGCTCCAATCGGCGTTGAAGCGCGGAAGGGCGTTGGTCCAAGGACAGATACCCTCCGTACTTCTTGGATGTCTGCATTCTCCGCAGTATCCGTACCTCCATATTGTGAGTACGTATTCGCCTGAGAATTCGTTCTTGACCTCCCGCCTTGTGAAACAGCGGCGGAGTACCTATACTGATCTGTGCCATCAAACCCACCAACCCCATCATCCGGGGATCCACGGCGCCCAGGGACGATCTCTCCTCCGCCACCCTGCTCATCATCGAAGCGATAGTCAAAGCTCTTCTGGATCGGCTCGCCCTTTCTAACGCTACGCTGGTGTGATACGCCGACCATCGAGGGAGTTTCCAACGCAGGACTCAGGAGGTCCGGTCCGCACAAGCTCCTAACCTTCCTAATCGCATAGCTCGCCACTGACCTCGACCCAGCCGCCGTGGCGTCTTGCGATCCTGATCCTGTCCGAGTGTGCGTCCGCGAGGCGTTACTATGGGCCGCTGCCGACGTCGCCGTGGGTGCATAGTAGTTGTGATACCGAGACCTACTTCCAGGCCGACCATTCGGATCGGCCCCGGTTCCATTACTGCTCGTCAACGAGAGTCTCCCAGCCTTTCCTGGAGGAATGGGCTTTTGAGGGGGAGGCTGCGATTCATCACCACCACCAGGCATCGTCAACTTCATCCCAGCCGCCTTCTCCGCCATCAAAAAGTCCAAGCTCCTCTTGTTCTTCACGGCCTTTGAAGAACTACCACCCATAAAATGGACGAGACCGCCTGGACCAGGCGACATTACTCTTGCAGGCGCTCTCCCCCCTGTTGACGGCCTGCCGCTGCTGGCGTTCGTGTTGGTGTAGGTGTTGGTGTCTCTGGAATCCCCCCGCCCATGACCATGCCCGTGATGGCTGCTCTTCATTCCACTCAGAGTTCTCGAGCGTAATCGATTGACCAACGTCCCGCCACCCTCTGATGTCAATCCGCCGCTGGTAGTGTTACCTGTACGGAAGCTCGGTCCACGCGAAAGTAAGCCCTTAGACGCCTTCGTTGCCCACTGGTCCCGCTCTCGATCCCTCTCAATTCCTTCCTTCACTACCTTTTCCAAGTTCAAAGGGCTCGGAGGAGGGGATAACATCCACGGTGGGTGGTTCTATTTGGATCGAAGCGAAGAGTAACCTGAGCGACAAAACAAACCATAACAGTTTTAAAATAGGCTCACCGAACTGGCAGCCAGCTGATTCTGATTTTGATCCTCGTCAGGTACAGATGGTGGAGGATGTACCATATCCACTGGTGACTCCGGCGGACTGATCAAATGTGCTACGAACCTTGGTTTCGGGAACATGAACGCATCGCAGATCGTTTGAGCCTGAAGTATGTTTCCCCTCGACGGTGCGGGTGTCAACGGATACCCATACCCAGGGCCACCCGTCGTACCATGGGTGGCTGGAGGTCTCAAACCGTCGGTGGCATAATGCGAACGCGCCGAGTTTGATCGCGATGAGCGAGTTTGGATTGTTTGACTTTGGTAGCCTTGATGGGGAGGAACGGACGCAGGCAGGACGACCTCTCGACCTTTCCCCTTCCATCCAGCTCCATGGTGTTGTTGTGAGTATTGATGCGAGTGATCTGCAAGGTTCGGTGTAGATGTTGACCCTCTCAACGTCCGCAACGTGGCCGTGCGATTTATGGCTCGAAGCGTACTCATGCTTTTCGGGGGGATCGGCGGTTTGTTATAATGCGATGAACTGGAGCCTGGGCCCGACATCATCATGTTCCCTGGTTGTGACCTCGAGTGCGATAGCGTTGGCGGCGGTGGGTATGGTTGTGATGAAGGTCCAGCAATGGGAGGAGGTGGAGGTGTCACTACAACGTGATACCGCCGATCAAACGGCGCTGCTGCGGACGACGGTTGCTGTTGCTGAGCGGCCAATAATTCACCCTCCCGGACCACAGCGTTAAATTCCCCCAAGAACGGCGAAGTCTGCTTCGAATCCGTCGTCGCGGCACGTCTCCTGAGAAGACTCGGTAGTGGGTCTGTCTTCGACTTCGTGGTCGTCGGCGTCTCCTCCTCCCTCTCCGTCCATGGACTTAACCCCACTATACCACCAGCACCACCACTCAATTTCTTCCCATGTCCATTCATCCTCCCCCAACTGCCAGCACCTCTCGCTTCCACCTGTTGCCCAGTCCCACTCGCCTCCCAATTCTGAAACCCAGTCGCACCAGCAGACCCATCACTCGTAGCTGAACTTGGCATGATCCCGCTCCACGCTCCACTCGTTGGTACATTTGTTCCGGTGGTTGCACTCCCCGGTGGTGGCGGTGGTGGCAAAGTACCCAGCCCAATCCCACTACTGGACGTTGGCGGTTGTGGAGCCCTCCTCGGATTCTGAGCAAAACCTCCAGCACCCATCTGAGTCCCCCCAGTCCCAAACCCCAACAAAGACGTCCTCACAGCGGTCGCAGGACCAATCTGAGGAGATGTCGGTGACCCAGGCTCTCTCTCTACGTGGGTGCTAGAATTCTTGAGGGTGTGGTGTGGAAGGTGTTCGCGAACGCTAAAGGGTACGTATGGCGACGACCCCTTAGCGCCAGCCATGGCTTTGGATGATGATGTAACGACGGGCGACTGAGGAGACTCGCCGATTCCTCCCGCCGGGGCGGCGTTGAACGATGTCGTAGGTTGTGTGGGGAAAATGAATGCCGTGTCCTTATTGTTATTCCCAGTCCCTGTTGTCCCACCACCACCGACACCTACAGCAGCACGTGCCTTCCCCTTCAAAGTGACCAACGGATCCATCACTAATATCGGCGTGTCGTTCAATGTGTATGGATGGCCTGGTACTTGCACCATTTGAGGATTCGCGTTCGCGTTCAAGCTGTTGTTGACGATGTTGCGAGAACTGTAGCTCGAGAACGTAGAGAAGCTGGAAGGTTGTTGACCTGGCTGCTGTGATATTGTTTTCTCTGTCCAGTCGACCTGAGGGGATGGTCTCGCGTCGACTTGCGAAGCCCTCGCCGCGAAAGGATTTGGCGAGAACAGGTACTGCGTCAATGGAGAATTGACGTGTTTCATGTTGTTATTGGATGAAGGAGTTGGGGATGGCGGGGCGTGGTAGGAAGGGGATGGTGAAGGAGGTGCATGGTGATGTCGATTGGAGGTCGAGAAGAACGATGCGAGTCGAGAGAACGCTTTCAGATGAGGTGGTGAATTCGACTGATGATGTGTAGCGGTTTTGGCAGATGTCATTTGAAATGCTGCCGAGGTATTCGAGTTTGAGTGAAAAGAAAGTGGACAAGTAAAGTAAAAAAAAACAATTGGTGAAAAGGCGAAGGCGTCCCCGCCCCTCCGTACGTCGCCTTTACGCCTCTGACGTTTTGGCGGCGGGGCTTGGTATTGCGCCAAACGGGATCAGGCGATTATTCTAGATGCGAAATAGGGTAATGTCGGAATGGCGGGCGCGAGAAAGGTGGGTTCGGTGTTAGATGTTTTCCGGAAAGTCGGGGCGAAAGTGGATCTTGCGCTCTTTGGCGGCACAGCCCAAAGCCAGCTCACTCACCTAGATAGAAAGAGCAGGAAAAAAATCTTGCCACCGAATGCCCAGCACGAGGCAAGCTATGTCACAAGTAGAAATGCAATGGAAAGCCTGGGGTGGGCGAAGCGAGGAACTTTTTTTTTTCTCGCTCGTCAGTTCTAGTCCAATCTGGAATCTTTAGAGCTCACCTGCGAATCAAACAAAAACGACGCGTCCGATGCACCTCAATGATACACAAAAGCACGCACGGCACTTATTCCCAAGGGTATGCCTTACTGAGAAGATGGTTGTACAAGAATGATGGCGAGCGAGAGAAAGACTAGACAGTTGGTTGGTTTAGGCGGCCAGTGAGTGTGCACGGCAGCGGCGGTGATCGACAGGTCCCGTCCTTGTCAACCTCTTGGCCTTTTGGGGACGAGTTGAGGAGGAATGAAAGCCTCGTGTAACGATGACGCTCTCTCGCTCTCGTTTCAAATCTGATTGATACACGGAAGATTTCGGTAAGGCGCGTGTGTGGAGCCAGAGAAGAGGAGGAAAGGGACCATGTGTGACGCCATGTAACTTTATTGCGTTTGAGACTGACCTATGCGATGGGATCAAGGGAAAACAACGTTCCCTCTGCTTCCGGGGAGAGGGTAGGTGGCAGAGAGGAGAGGATCGATCAACGGAAAACCAAATGAGTGGGGGGAACGCAAGCGAAGGGCGCGAGCGGACGGAGACTTGAGAGGAGTGTAAAGCGTAAAGGTTTGATGATGTGATCCCAACAGGGTCATTGCCAGATGTATGTCTTCAGGGTCTTATTTCCGATCACATAACGCTCAACTTTTACCCACGTCTATGTCCCTCCGTCACCCCCTTCTGTCCTGTCCGCTCATGCGCCTCCCTGCCTTGCCAATTCATTCGCTCCTGGTGAAATCTTTTGATCTTTTTACCTTCTCCTGCCTCCATGGGTGTCCACAAACAACGAGGAAAGACATGTCTCAGTTGAACGCAAAAACCTCTCTCTCACGCCCTTACATCACATCAGGCACAAGTTGCAAGCGCCGCTCGATAGGGGCTCTCTACGGCCGATGCCGTCGCCGATGGGCTAGGCCAGGCTGGACCCAAGTACATTAACCATTGGCAAGCCTTTACTAGAAAAGGCACTGCACCGTGTAGAAACGATGGCTAGCATGGCAGTGTGTGTTACTATGAGCAAAAGGATCAAGTCATAGCACCTTTGCCGACGATAATTGGGGGCTGCTATCTTGACATCAACTTCATATGTCGAGAAACAGATTATGACATGATGCTGCGGATAACAGGGCCGTGAAGAGGCCGTTGCGCTAAAGGTGTTTGTTAGTCTATTGAGACAATTGTCTGCCAATTGCCAACCGCCTCCCGCCTCGTTTTGTTTCGTTCACGACAAGAATGCAGACTTGTAGCCGGCTTGGCCGAAAGTGTACCATGTGTTTTTGCTCAGTACTACAAATTGCGATGCGACGGTCGCTTCAAAGTTTGGGGCTGACCAGTGGCGTTAACTTCGCCCATCTTAGGTCAAATGGCCATGACACGACGCCTAGCCCCCAAATCGAGCCCTTTTTGAGTATTTTAGTATATTCACAGCCAATCCCCTTCTAATACATCGCATGGGAAAGTCTCTTCGTCCAATCTCAACTCTTTCAGTACATCCTCCGGCTTCATCTCCTCCGCATCTTGTTCCGCATCTTGCTCCATTGCTGATACAGCACACAGTCCAGTTAGACACCCTTCAGACTAGAACAAAAGCATCTGATCAGAGAGACTCGCCTTCTTCCACGATGCCTTCGCCTCCATCCTTCAAAACTTCCTCTGCATCTCTCTTCTCCCCGATCAACAACATCTCTGTCCCAACAAAGTCCAACAATCCCACAGGATTCGGAGCGATGAATTTCCTCCCACAGCTTGCCCCATGATCAGCGTCCCCTCCGAACTTATGCTCGATCACTTCCTCCGGGTAATCTGCACGCTTATTCGGCGATAACCCTACACCTGGAGGGTTCTGACTTGAAGTCGGATTTCGAACCTAGGCAAAGAAAAGAAGGGGTTCGCCTTTCTTTGTTGGCCTGATATGATCGGCAAGGGCTGTGCTTACCTGGATGATGAGCGACCCAGAGGAGTATATGGACAACTCTCTCTGCACATCACCCAAATCGGCCTCGGCAGGGTGAGTGAGGAAGTAGACAAGATGGACAGCGCGTTGAGAAGGAGTGTCTGGTTTGGGGGAGAACAAGGCGTAGTGACCCCTCCCAGTAACCCGTGCAGGATCAACATGCCTATCACCTATTATGAGTGTCAATAAGTGAGTCGCATAACCCAACTATATTGTTCCCATACCTCGAGTCTTGGTAGAATAATTCCTCTCCCCCAATCCACCCTCTGCGTCACCCAGCTTCTCCGTCGCCAAATCCTTACCGACCTTTTCGACTGTGGACCAGAAGACTTCGCGTTTGCCCTTCAAAGGGTCGGGCAATCGCTTCTTCCCCACCACACAGAATCGGAAGGGCTGCTTTTGGTTCTTGCTCTTCACGTTGTTGTCAGGGCGAGGCAGGAGGAGAAAATGGAATTTGGCGACGTCATCGATGGACGTTGGAGTCGTACCGCCCGTAGCCAAATTAACTTTGGTGCGATAGAAGAAGTAGACATGACCTCGCTCGAGGATACCATTTGTTGGTTCAGCGATGAGGTCTGCGTCATCGTGCGTCATCTCATCGTTCTTCTCTTGGACGTCTGAGACCTTGGCTTTCTTTGTGGCTGGCTCTTCTCCCTCTGCATCTTTTGGCGCTGCCGTATCTTGCGTACGAGTAGCGTGATTTTTTACGCTGCCTTCATCAAGCTCGGCCTCATCCTTGTTTCGTTTGGTCCCGGCGTCGGCCTTTACGTCTTCGTCTATGGCGTGATCGAGCTTCTGCTGCGTAGTTGCATTCGAAGCGCCCGTCGTCTTGACCTTGTTTCGAGTGCTGACACGCGTTGGGGCTGCACCTGATATGGGATGAATTGCAGGTAAGTGGACGGGAAGGATGGTACGGAACAGAACTCAAACCTGTTTTCTTTGGGGGCATTGTAATAAGAGCTTTTACTACAACGGGGTTGAATTTAGGATAGAAACCGAGTGTATGAAGGTGAGTTTTAAGCGCAAGGACCATATGACCGCGGTTAGTCCATGACGTTGAGGGTTCTTCATTTGGCAAGCCACAGCGCACCTTGTGATCATGAAAAGAGAGGAGAGTATGATCTAATCACCATATTATAATACCTGCCCCTTAGAGGAATATCATCAAACCGAATTGCGATACGACCTTGGATAGAGCTATCACCCATGCGACGACCACCTCCGATCGAATATCAGCTTCGAGTGGGTGAGAAAGGCCTCGCAATCGGCCTAGCTTGCAGGAAGCTTAAGTTGAAACGGAAAGCTACTAGTATGCTAGGATGCTGCCATCGTTCCGAACGAGCGAAAGTCGAAAGTAGAGTTCATAAGCCTCCTCGACCACTGGAGACTGCTGACTAGCATCTGCCTCTAAGCTCGTCCTCCTCTTGATCTTAATGGGGTTTGGCGATCCGCTTTAGGCAGACTTGCGTAAGATATCGAGAGTCCTCAGAGAGCGACGGAAGTCAGCTCTCAGTGCTATCCCCTGGTTCGCTCGTAGGCGCCAGGTGAATGGATCGATTGCTAATCTGCGATACTGCCATGATTAATAATTGGTCTCATTTCAGCCAGAAACTGCCATCGCTACAGATCGCCAGTTTGATGTTCCTTACGCCTGGCCTTCACCCCGGCCGTATCCAGTCCACTCCGATGTTCCTTACGACTTGCCTTTGCCCCGGGCGCATCCAGTCCTCCCCGGTGTTCCTTACGGCTTGCCTTTACCCCGGGCACATCCAGTCCACTCCGATGTTAACAAAATTGCTTGCCGTCAAGGGGATCATCTCCACGATATCCAACAGCAGGACCACATTGTCCGGCAAGAGGTCCCTGTGACTCAAAAGCCGCAGGTACATACGGTGTTGCCATCCAAAAGAATGCAGCCATCTGATGTATCTCTCACTTTAGAAAGCAGGTATGTATACATTGCCAGTTAAGGGTATCATTGACCTATCAGGGTCCCTCCGTATTAGACGTCGAGTGCCTCATCAACCCACTTGACAACCAAGATCTCGGCGTGGCCGAGACGCCTCCATGTTTGAATGCGATAAATGTCACTGTATTAGAAAGAATCACACGATGGATTGAGAGCTCGCTGGCTAGCTGCAGAAACTGCTTTTCTCTGCTTGGAGCAGCTGGTAGCGGGAAATCGACCATCGCATGGAACTTAGCCAATCATGAGAGGAAGATGGGGCGCTTAGGAGGTCAATTTTACTTCATCCGTGGAGAGGAGGCTCGAAATGCAGGCGCAATACTAGCACTCTCCCACCAGATTGCATCTTGGCAGTCAGGGATGCTGCGTTCCGAGATTACGTCGGCCATTAACGGTGAACCCGGATCGGCTCGCACAACCATGGATTATCAATTTCAGAAGCTGATCCAAGAGCCGCTACAAGCCCTCGACATCACGTCCCCGGTTTTGGTTATCATCTTGGACGGTCTTGACAAGTGCGACCCCGATTACGCCTCTTCGCTCCTTCGCCTCATCAGCAATTGTCTCAGCCAGCTCCCCGCCACTATAAAGTTCTTTATCACGAGTTGTGCCGAGCCTCATTTGCAGTATCACTATGAGAGTGAGTCGATGGCGGCACGATTAGTGACCTATAGCCTTGGACAAGAGAATCCGGAGGAAGTGTGGAGAGACACCAAGGAGGATTTCAAGGAAGAGTTGTCCGAAATAATGGAACAGTTGCTGATAGAATCGCCAGGGGAGAATCGCCAAGATCTCATGTACAGTCCGCAGGACTTGCGTCTGATTGTCGCATGCAGTAGTCCGAAAGGTGGGAGCAACGTTGGGTCCATATTGGTTCGTCTTTACTGAGCTCTGACCCCCTTCGGACCTTCCTATGTCCGAGAGCTGCGATAGGCTAAAAGAAGAGATACACGAACAACGGGAAATGGTTTTACTACCTCAGAAGGACTCGGGACCAAAAAACGTGGTAGATGGGTGAGTCCTTCACGACGTAGAACTTTCACCGTGATTGACACGGAAACTTATCAGGACGTTGGAGCCTCCTTTAAGGGATTGTATTGATAGCAACGAGGGAGAAAGGTGTGTATGAAGGATTTGCCGTTCAATGAACGTTCTGAGTGAAGCTGATATAGCAAACTTACAAGCTCTGAGATCGTCTCATACCACATCCTACATGAGAATTGCGTAGTATAACGTCATTCCACTACGCCTCGTATTACCCTCGGCTGAAATGTGATTGTACTACAGGCGGCTTGCTCAGTCTCACTCAGCCTGTCTACGGCTGACGCGCATTTGGTTGCTATATCGCAGTCGATGGGCGGTGGCGGTTTCTGCGGCTTGTTCCTTGGAATGTACGTTCCAACCGGCCAGAAGCTGGCCATGAAACGCCCCAGGCCCTCTGCGTGGATTTCCTCCGAGGTCGCTACAAGAGTGCGTAGAGCTGTTCTCTATGCCAAACACGGATCGTGCTTATATCACCACATCCGTCAGAGAATCGTTAGAGAAGCGAAGACATGGTCCCGTTTCAAGCACAAAAACATCCTCCTATTCTGCGGACTAGTGGAGATTTCACATGAGATATATTTGGTGTCGCTGTGGATGGAGTACGGCGATCTCTCAGCGTTTCTCACAAAACGTCTGTCATTTCTCGACGGTGATTCTAGTTCTCAGAACAATGATCCGCGAAAGACCGTCTACATGGATTTTAAGGAATTAGATACCGTGAGCGCATCCTTGTGACAATACGTGTTTATTAATTTTGCGCTGATTATGCTCATTCTGGCGCAGATATGCGGCATCGCTTCGGGACTTGCTTACCTTCACGCGCAGAGCGTCGTCCATGGCGATTTGAAAGGATTGAACGTGCTATTAACTCAGCAGCTGAAGCCTGTTATATGCGACTTTGGGATGACCAAAGTGAAGGATCTCCAAAATACAACTTCGTTGGCGATGGTAGGTACTGGAACCTTGAGGTGGATGAGCTCCGAGGTGATGCTTGGCGGGCCGACGACCATCGAGAGTGATATATATTCATTTGGTATGGCCATTGTCGAGGTCAGGCTTGCATACTTTATGCTATTTTCCTGGGGAGACTAACATGCTCGTGACAGATCTTGACAGGGTTATCCCCGCTACCGAGTTATCCTCATCAGGTTCCGTTCACCTTAGCCATCCTCCGTGGCGAACGCCCGCTCTGCGAGCCATCCTCTCGCCTAGGTCAAGATTTAACACCGCTGTGGGACATCGCATCTGCGTGTTGGCTATCCGACCCGTCAGAACGACCCACCGCTGGTCAGGTCGTGGATTGTATGGAGCGAAATGTTCCACTCATTTCTTCAGCTTCCCGGTCGCCGAATCTGTAGCTTTCAGTACGCAGTATGCAGATAGATGGTAAGCCCCGCTCGACACCGCCACCCCTCCAAGCTGACCCTTAGCCAATATAGTTTTAGTTAGAGCAATGTACATATGTTGACTATATTATTCAACAATGCGTGGGCTAATCGTTCTCGCTCGATTCGCTCCCATCTCGGGCCACTAGAAGATCAATTAAATTAAACGCTTGACGACCCTAGTGTTGTCTTGTGTCCGAGCGGTGCGTTCCCCCATATCACCTTCAGACCCTCGGATCCTTGTTTCGCTTGATCTGGCATTGGTTTTCAGATCTTCGGCAACGTAGTTATCAAACCGCCCTATTCGAAGGCTTGTCGCCTTCGCCTTATATTGGGTGCTGATGCGCGTTGGAGTTACAATTAGAAGTGGAGGTCTCAAGGGGAGGACGGCGGTGAACATCCTAAATCTAACTTCTCTGGGGCACCAAGGGCCTTTTGCGGAGTTAAGTAAGATTGGAAATAGGATGATTACGTGGAGCGATGGTATTCTGAGCGAGGATGATTAGCTAACATCTGTCGGTCCGTGACGTTGAGGGTTATGCGCGCCGGCTAAGCACATCCTCGCTACTCTTCGAGTTGACATTGGCAGCGGGTCGCAGCCGATGCACACACCTGCCTTCTGCAACCAAGGACTAATGACGTCATGATCAGTGCGTGGTGACCTCTTGTGTATATTCTGTACCCTGTGCCTGTCTTTGGGGAACAAATGATAAGCGCCCCGCGCACGAATTCCACCCCCAACAAATCAGCTTATGTCTGGGGCCAAATGGATTGAGTTGCAGATATATATTTTGCCGACACATGCCCTCAGATTCCCAAGTTCGAATATGTGTCGAAGACGCGGAGTAGCGACGTTGATTTAGCTCACTCGCGCCGGAACGACTATGTGTATTCGCCGTGAGTCAACAGGATAACATTGATATTCACGAGCGCTTGTGGCATGTACTGAACCGACGTATTGGAAAAATAACATTGAAAATTCCCATCGAGGCCTCGTGGATCCCTGATATCATCGTCGGAGAGCCGAGGGAGTTCCTGAGAGTGTGATGAATTTCCTCGGGACCTGTATACCTTCTAGCTGAATCACAAGGTTAACTTCCTAACCCGTGTGTACCGGCTAACGGCATACATCTTCTCACTCAGTGGAGAATTAGAGAATTGGAGAACGAGGATGGTTTCACGATCGGAGATTGACGGAGTACCTGGATTAAGCGCATCCCCGCTGTTCGATTCGTGAGACCCGTTCCTTGCCTAATCGCCTGCCCCGTCAGCCCTATCTAATTACCTACTATACGCTACCCGTGCTCATCTCATGCCTACCGCTTGTGCCCTGTCACCTGCCCATGCATGCTTTGCCGCTCTTCTAGACTCCGCCACTCTTCTTTCCCTCGCTTTCGCTTTCACTTCATCTCCTCTACACGTTTTCCTCGCCTCTCCTCTCCTCTACGACCTCTATCGCTATCTCTATCGCTATCGCTATCTTACTTATACTTGAATTAATCGCATCGCGATAATGACCTCACGCTCTGCTACCAACGTTGGGCTTCTAGCGCTTGGGTCTCATGCCATTCGTCAACCGATGAATCATGCCAGTGAGTCGCCCGTCTTGGCGTCAACCCACCCCAACCCACCATTTAACCTACCACCACTGACTCCGTATTGCAGACTTTACCGCTCTAGACGACGTTAGCGAGGTAGATCCGACACTAAATTCGGAGACTTCTCGTGGCTCATCATCCAGCAACATATTCAGTGCGTACTTATCGTATCATCCGCACTATCCCCCCGCATACTCAGGGTCCATTGAAAACAAATAGCGAAACTCTGGAGGAAGATCAAGCCGAAGCGTCCCTCAACGGCCTTGGATAAATCTATCTCCTATGCAACGACGACTACGACGACTATGTCAGCCAAAAGAGCTTCCTCATCAACAAATAGTACCTCGGAGAGTAGTCGCATCTTCGACTCCCCAACCATTCCGAGGAGGTCTTACGGTTCCGCAGCTTCAATGTCAAGCAATAGTATGTCAATGTTCATCCCATATCTTCACGAGGCAATCCTGATGGCGATTTTGATATTCAAAGACGACGCTACGAGGGCTTCTGTGAGGCGCTCCAAGTTATATCGGCCGGTCATGAACCCTGACGGCACGGTGCACCATTACGTTCGATACGCATGGTAGCGACGAAGATACGAAGATCAAACCAAAACACTCGGAAACTCGATTTCCGCGCCAGCTTAATGTGTATTTTATTGATGATATATAGAGGGCGGTCAACGAGGTGTCGACAGTTGACGTTTTATGAACATAGATAGACTTCATGAATGATTATGCATCCCGTTCTCCGGAGAACAGTCTATCCTATCTGACAGGGCGGGACTTGCAATGATCGCTTGGTAAATGTGCATTACTACAATACTCGCTAGGTTTTTGGGCAGAAAGACACATGACGCGGGAGCTCCTTCACGAAGAAGGGAGTTTGAAAAATTAGGTGTGCCCGAAGGCAGTGGCAGCAGACCAAGAATAGTCTGAATCGAGTTAACGACCCGCAAAGGGCCGTCGCCGCGAAGTGCACTCAAAGCAGTGCGCCTGTTACGTCCTTAGATGCCCAAGTCGCATCCACCTCCACACCCCTCTTCACCAACTACATCGTTGGGCTCCTTCTCTTTTCCGGGCACCCATAAAGGGGAGTAATGTTCGGTGACCATCCTGCGACACGCTATCGGGATATATCCGTACACCCGTCGACCTGTGGAGCTCCAGGCTTGCTCGATGGCTGTAGGGCTTGTTCTGTTACATGCCGCAGGATGTGCTGAGAACCAACGATGAGTTCGAATCTCACCGACGCAGGCGTCGGGGACAGGATCTTGCAAAGACACCACCAGAAGCGTAGACAGTGAAAGACGAATGAAGCCAGAGACCCAACTGAGAGAAACGCACCGCCAATCCCCGCGACATGTCCCAAGCAAGGCCGCCATCCCCTTCACCCTCCCTTCGAAAAGATCTCCGGGTGCGCCGAAAGGCGAGAGATGAGGCTGCGTATGTCTGGTGTGTCGCTCGTACCGATCAAGTACGGACCCATCTAGGGTCGATCAAAGGGGGGCTGTAATTCTCAGACCTTAGCCCGCTTGCGAAGTGAACAGCGCGACCACGAGGGACGGCTGTTGTGGTGACAAGCTACGCGGCTTTCGGACTGAAATATAAGATATGTCAAAAGTGCTCTAGGATGTCGAATGGGATGGCTGAGAGCTCACCTGCTGCCAGAGATAAGAGAAGAAGGAAACCACACAGCTGACATCGGAATGAGTCATGACACGGAGTGCTCGGCAAAATACACATTAGTATTCTACCGAATCAGACGAGTTACAATAAAGAGTTGAGAATGCCTTCACGAAGAAGGATGGTCAAAAAATTTGTATACACCCGTAGGTGAAGGCAGCAGACCAAGAGTAGTCTGAATCGAGTTAACAACCACGAAGGTCGTCGCCGCGAAGTGCACTCAAGGCAGCGCGTCCCGTCACGTCCCGAACAAATCCCTTAACCGACACACTCCTCTTCCTCCAGCACCATCGCACGGCCCTTGCGATATCATCTGGTTGTCCTGATCGTTCAGCTGCACTCTGTGCACCGTCTCAACACTTCACTCCTGTGATAGTAGGGCGTCGTACTCGTCGGATATATCGAATCGGTCTCCGTTTGGGGCCCTATCCAGGACCGGCAAAGGTGCTGGAGGCCGGTTCAGTACACACCGAGACAGGGGAGACGAGCGTACTAGTATCTAGAGGCTCAGGCATCCCTCTCGGGGGCAGCATCTTGCAGGATACCACCAGGAAAGCGTAACAGTAGAGAAGAATGAAGAGAACGTAACTGAACACGCTGCCAATCCCCGCGACATATCCCAAGCAAGTCCACGCCCTGATTCGCCCTCCCTTCAACGAAGATCTCCGGGTGCGCTACAAGAGCGAGAGGGGCGGGAATGCGTATTTCTGGTGTGCCGCATCGTACTGATTTAGGTACGGACCCATCTAGAGTCGATCAAGGGGGACTATAATCCTCAGACCTTAGCCCGCTTGCGACAAGTGAACAGCGCGTCTACGAAGGACGGCGGTTTGGTGGTGACAAGCTACGCGGCTTTAGGCCTAGTCAAAATACCGGTTAGTCAAAATTCACAAGGAGGGTAATACACTCATGAACTCACCTGCTGCTATGATAGAAGAGAAGAAAAATCTCTGTAACTCATGCCAATATATCCCACGGGCCTCGCGTAGAGTTTGTTTCATCCGAGACTAGGTGGTCTGCTGTCTTCTTTTTTTTTACCTCCCAAAAAAAAACCTCCTCTGCCCACCGCCAGCGATCATGGATGCAGAAATGAAGGCAGAAGATGTTGTAGTCGAAAAGGCGTCGAGCAGGAGGGACAGGAGTCGCAGTCGTGATAAAGGAGAAAGGAGGGAGCGTTCCAAGGATCGTCGTGATCGCTCAAGGGATAGGGACCGCGGTGACCGCGACAGTGAGTCTCCTTCCATCCCACAGGGAATCTTCGCTATACGATCTGAGTTGTGTCGCTTGAGTAGGACGTAAAAGCGATCACTGGGACAAGCGTGACGGTGAAGTACGATCTTGGATAATTACCCGCACAAGCGATCTGCAACTGACGCTTGATGCCATTTATTCATAGCGTCGTAAGCGGGATCGCTCTGGCTCTCCTCGTCGTCGCTCCACGTCACCGGCAGGGCGCAGGTCTCGTCGCCGCTCTTACAGTCGGTCCCACTCTCGATCCCGCTCTAGGTCCCGGTCGCGTTCTCGCTCCCCACGGCCTCGTCGCAGCGAGCATCACCATCGTAGCGGAAGGCCCGATCGCCACAGCGACAAGCCCGACCGCATCCCTCGCTCCCTCGGCGGACCCATGAACGCACCGCACGAGGATGCGGTCGAGTTCTCCAAGATCAGCAAGAAGGAAAATCGACTCTACGTCGGCAATCTCAGTTATGACGTCAAGTATGGCGACCTGACCGAGTTTATGAGGACTGGTGGGTGGAGCATAACACGTTTAAAGCTTGGTTTTGGTCCTGGGTCGTTGGCTGTTGGGCTCTGGCATTGAAGCGGTCGATGTTGATGTGATGATGGTACTGATGCTGTGATGGGATGGTGAAGCCACCTGAAATCAATCAAAAAGACACAAAGGCGGCCCCCCCGAGAGTTGCCCCTAACTTCCTCCTCTCTTCCACCCCCATGGCGATCCATTGATTCAGTTTTCCTCATTGGAGTTTATTCGGTTTTGGTGAAGGAATGGAGTATTGATCAGAGGGTCCGGTGGACTGTTTTTGGTTGCAGTTGGAGAGGTCGCGTTCGCAGAGGTCTTGTGCACTCCGAATGGCGTTTCGAAGGGATGCGGGTGAGCCTTTCCATCGTCTGTTGACATCCCACCCTGCCTAGGTTCTGACCGCCTCCGTTTTTTCTTACTTCCCTTTCAGCATTGTGGAATTCCACACGTATGAAGAGGCCCAAAAGGCAATCAAAGAGCTCTCGGAGACTCTTCTCCTAGGCCGACCTGTCTTCATTCGAGAGGTACGCTTTGAAATATCCGTCTGCTCAAGCAGCTCCATCATTCATGCTACTCCATGTGTACTACAGGATAGGGAACTAGAATCTCGTTTCGGTGCAGCCCCTGTCCCGGGTAAGATGGGCATGGCTCTTGCTGGTATGGCACCCGGTGGCGGATACCCACCGCGTCCGGCACCATTCCGCGAGAACAACCCAGGCAACCAGCTCTACGTTGGAAACGTAAGCAAAGGCTTGGGAATGAATATTATAATATCCTCACTGACGTCCTTGGGACTAGTTGCCTTATCAAGCTGGATGGCAAGACCTGAAGGACTTGTTCCGCGCATCTGGGAGCATCGTCAGAGCCGACATCAACATTGGACCAGACGGCCGCGCCAAAGGATCTGGGACTGTAATTTTTGAGACGGCTAAAGATGCTGAGGCAGCTATTAGTGAGTTACTACTTAAGTAGTTAGGCTGGCGCCGTGCAACACAATATTGATGCGATGCCTTGGAAGACATGTACAATGGTTACGAGTGGTACGGACGCACGCTGGAAGTGCGGCAGGTCAGTCACACTAATTCTACAACTATGTCTGCCCGACATACTAACATCAAACTTTTCGTATACAGGATCGTTATGCAGGCTTGACTGGAGCCAGCGGCTTTGGTGGACGTGGGGGACGTGGGGGTGGATTAGGTGGGCGTGGTCTTGGGCTCGGCGGACGTGGTTTGCGCGGTGGCTTTGGTCGCGGTGGATTCGGTCGTGGTGGCTTTGGGGGTCCGAACCCTGCTGCCGCCCTCGCAGCTGCAGCATCCTCCAACGGCGGTGGCGAGGGGGGCAGAGGCTTCTCCAGCGACATCTACGCCGACTATGCCGGGCCTGATCAGCAGATGGCTAACGGCGCTGGCGCTGGCGCTGCTCCTGGGTTTGGGAACGGTGTTGGTGGCGCTGGCGTAGGGGGAGGTGGGTTCGTACCCCATGGGCCTGCAGGACACGGGGGTGGCTTTGGTGCACAGCACGGGCCCCCTGCTCAGCCGAGTCAACAGATTATGGTTCGCAACGTACGTATATTCTGAGTATTATCTGTCCCGAGTTTGCATCAAGCTGACAGATGATTTTCTCGCAGCTGCCTTGGTCGACGGCCAATGAGGATCTGGTTGAGCTGTTTGAGACGACAGGGACGGTGGAGGTTGCAGAGATCTTGTTTGATGGCACCAGGTCTAAGGGAGCTGGTGTGGTACAGTTTACTCAAGTTGAGGAAGCTGAGACTGCCATCGGTGAGTATCATTCAAGATACAGATGTTGCATCTAACATGAGTTGATCATCGCCGTCGTATCTTTGCCATTAGCCAAGTTCCAAGCCTATGTCTATGGCGGTCGTCCTCTCGGTAAGCCAATTTTGACACAACCCGATCTATGGTGGTAGCTGACCTGCGGCATCTTTTAGATGTGCGCTTCAACGATCGCTGGCATACATTTACGCCAACCGCTGCAAAAGGTGGATCGGTCGTACCGATGGCTTAAAACGCTTACTCCCCATCCCACTGGGACAGCACTATAGCGATGCAATTCTGCTTTTCGTCTCGATTCTTGTCTCATATGTCTTCTGCGACTCAATATACTATGTCTTTGGTTGGTGGGCTGTGTATTGCATTGAGCCCTTATTGCCTGAGTCATTTCGCTTTGGGCTCCACCACTCAATTCAAAGGGGGTAGTCTCCGTGCCTCAGAGTGTTCCCCTGCCTCGTGTTACGCAACGAGGCACGGAGACTAGCAGGCTAGGGCAAAATCCGAAATCCCACCTGTAACCATCCATCCCTTCTTGTAACCACATTGCGTACGTCATGAACATCCCAACCACAGGACAGCGTCAGGACCAGAAGCCAGGGGTTTTCGGGGACAGAGGTGGATTTTGGATCAAGTATGACGAGCTCGCAGGTGCCTACGACAAGGATATGCTAGCACGACTAAACGGGAATTTAGATGTGCTACTCATCTTCGTGAGAGCTCTCATTACCACGACCGTTACACTAGGTGCTCATATTTAACTCAATAGGCTGGGCTGTTCTCTGCTATCAATACAGCTTTCATCATTGTCACTCTCGCCGCCCTAAGCGCCGCCTCATCAGACAGGACGAATGCTCTATTAGTCCTTATTCTTCTTCACCGAGACAACTCTACGCTCACCCCAGACGATCTCAACCCACCTTTCGTGCCCACCCCTGGGATAATTCGACAAAACTGTATGTTCTTCGCCAGCCTATGTAGCAGCCTCCTTGCAGCTGCCGGTGCCATGCGAGCAAAGCAATGGTTGCAGTATTACGAGCGAACAGGACAAACTGGAGCACTCGACAAACAAGGGTTGGAGAGAACGGCCAAGTTCATGGGTGTGGAGAGCTGGGGCCTTCGGCCGATCGTAGAGTTCCTCCCAACGCTACTCCTCGTTTCGTTGGGCCTCTTCTTCGCCGCGTTGGTCGACTATCTTTGGAACATCAATCAGCGAGTGGCGATGGTGGTGCTAGTCTTCGCAGCAGTTGGTGGTGGCATCAACATCTGCATGGGGATGGCTGCCAACATTTGGCCTCGGTGCCCGTTCCAGACCTCGGTTGGTTTCCGTGGACTCTCTCCGTTCGGACGCGTTTGGGATTATCGAGACCCGCTCATCGCGCTTATGGGAAGGCTTATGGCTTTTGTCGCTGATCACCAATCGATGAGGCGACCGCTTCGGGTGATCAGAAAGGGGATGCTGCTCGCCCAAGGTGCATGCAAATTTGTCCCACTGTTTGCGCTTGGAGATGTTCTCCATTCCATAGAGCTAGTATACCCTTGGATCCACCAATGGCTCGTTTGGAACACAGCCACCTCAGACATGGACATGCTACGTATTGGATCAGCCATATGGATGGCCGAGACCGCGCCCGAATCTGAGATTCTACGCATTGTTGCACAGAATATCCCTTACATCACCAGTTTTCGGGCAATGCAATTAGTCACGGACAGTCCCATGTACCTCGATCTCATCTACCAGGCCAATGCATCGCTCGCCGCTCTACAAACAAACCCCTTGAAGGAATCAATCGGCAACACGCTTACATTTGCGAGAGCTATTGCACACATCCTCCTGGCTAGTGGCACTTATGACTATGAATGGGACATAGTGAAGCGCACCGCCTCAACACCATACGATCAATCACCTTCCGCTGCCTCACAAGAGCTGATGATTCTATGGCCAGCGATCGTCGCGCAGTGGTGTCAACGCTATACCGTATTGGGTGATGCCATGTCCGTCTTGCAGGGATTCCATGAATGGATAGAAGGGGAAGGGTACCGGCAAGGAATGATTTTCTTGCACAGCGTTATCACAGCTCTTCCGTCGATCCTAAACGGTAGCCCAGTGGTTCTGGTGAGCCGTCCAAAGCGCAGAACTGCTCTGATCGATGTCGAGCCAATGGTTACCTTGGACGAGTTGGTTACAAGTATGGGCGACTTGTTATTGATGGATATTGCCCTTCACGACGACGTCCTTTGTTCGGTCGCCCTTGCACTATCGCACTCTCTGGCCAGATCTTCTGGGATACCCCAGTGGTTAGTGAAACACAGTAGTGATCACCGCATCAGGTCTGTTACTGTCTTTTTATATATATATCGACGTGTTTAACTTTTTCACACTTTAGACACGATCCCGTGGAGGATGTCCTTGATTTGTTGACGAGTCACGACGGATATTTTACCTCCTTCCGTCATTTCCCTGATGGTAAGCTGAACGTACAGCTTCTACGCTGTCAAAGCCTGGTTCTCCGCCGGTTCCGAACGCTTCATCCATCATGGGCAGATATGCTTCCTCCCAATCCACAGCCTCCTTCGATCATGTCCGGACTGCCGCTCGTCCTGCGAGCATACTCAATTGTCAGCACCATCCTCCTGGAGGTATCGGAGGCTCTCACGTTTCTGCGTCAGCAGTCACCAGTACCAAGCGCTGTGCTCGTAGAACTCGTAGCATGCGAGAACGAACTGCTCCAGACTCTACGATGTCTCCTAAGGACATCCTTCCCTTCGCCTGTGGATATCGACGGACTGGACGCCACAATCAAAGTCATCTTGGGGCTCGAAGCTCACGAGGAGATTGTAGACCCTATCGTGGATGTTTGTGCGTACGCAATGGAATCTCTGCGAGTTTTCCATGGAACATCCCCCCAGACCTTCCTGGGCTCCCACCCCGCCTATCTGCCACTCCTAACCCGCTGCATCCTGCAGCACACATCTTCGGCCGAATCTGCCTCGTCAAAGGGTCTACTCGGGCTCGTTCGCGCATCGTACTACCCCGATGGAGCAAACGCTGGGTTTAAGCCGCTTGATGAGATGACTCTACTGTTGGCTCAAGAACACGTTTTCAGTGCGGCCATCGACTTCCTCGCGCGAAGGTCGAGGAGGAGAGATGGCACAGAACCCACAGACGAGTCTAGTTCGCTTATCAACTGGCTCACCGAAATGGTCCGTCACCACAGCCTGGACCTTTTCATAGGAGACGTCTCGAAGCTGTTAATTGAGTTTAAGTGGAACGAGGATGAAGGGTTACAAGCAGCTCTGGCGATGCTGTTCTTGGAAGTTTGGGGGAATAGTCAGGATAAGGCCAGAGGATCGGGAACGCAGAACCCAACGACCTTCTTCAGGATGTCTAGCACGCTCATAGAAGTGTTCGCGGCAGCTTTGAGGTCCGTTGATCATATAGCTGCCGCAATATCCTCACCGTCCGTCCCAGTGACCACACACATGCCATCCACCAACTACGCGCTTACGTTCCGTTTCGCCGAGCACTCTCTACGCGTCAACACATGGGCGGCCATAACGCACGGGTTGGACACTGGTTGTGAACGACTGGCCAGAAGGCTCCGAGACGATCATCCCAACGCAGATGGACTGCGGGAGATGTGGCTCAGGACAAAAGCTTCATATGAAACTTTGCGGCCGTCTCTAAGGAGAAACGTCTTGGATGTAGAATGGTGGAAAGATGGAGGGTTGGCTGCGGTGTGTCGAACACCACCTCAAGAGATTTTGTAGGGCAGACAATACTGGGAAGGATATGCTCGAATGCGTGAGGGGTTTGTACAATTCATAAAAGCGATACATGACGTGACCTTTTGGACTTCAGCGTGCATTCGGCCGTAAGTAGAAGCTCTCACCTTCTGATCGCAGTGATGATAGCATCGTGGTAGGAAGAAAGCCACACCTCCGATCCAACCATCCCATTTCCATCCCAATGCATTCTAGTACTTACTATAGGTCGAGTCAGGTGCTAGCTTACAAACGTGCACGATGTATGAGAATACCAAGAGCCTGGCCCTGGAGGCGGTGACGAGGAAATTATACTTTCGCTTATCTGTGGCACTGTGAGGTGGCATCTAGAACACGCAGAAAGGCCTTATAGAATATTCTGGCGACCAACGTTGCCGCTATCTATCCTCATCCCCAAGCCTGTCACGTGAGTGTTCTCACCACATCCTCGAAATGGTCTTGGCACCAGATCTCACTATCGTCTAATTACTTCGAAACTCACTAGAATTTTTATGTCTAGGATAGATGAAGATCATCTTGCATTGGTATGCGCCTATTTATATCCTCTTTACAGCAATTCTTTTGACCAGTCCCGCAGCGCGCAGCGCTAGATTCCCTTGGGACATACCAGGTCAAATACGACCAACTTCAGATAGATATGAATAATGAACTTGGGAGGGGCGGTTTCGGTGTCGTGAGACGTGCTCACTTGGACGGACAAGTAGTTGCTGCCAAGATCCTTCGATCGGATGAAAGCAAGGACATCAGAGTTGCAAAAGTGAGTTCAGCAATCTGGATAATCGCTTTAAAGTCTGATTCACATATCGGAGCTAGAGACTTGTTCGCGAGATGAAGATCTGGGCGGGGCTTTGTCACCCAAATGTGTTGCCTCTCATTGGCTTTTACCTCAGTCAAACGCTGGACCGTGCCATCATCGTGTGCCCGCTAGTGCCACATGGGAGCCTTCAAGACTTTATAATGCGGGACAAACCCAGTGATGCTTGCCGACTACGCTTGGTGAGCCTCTCGTTGCCAAACTCTTGGACGCAGCTCATCCACGCCTTAAGGCGCATGATACACTCAGCGGTCTCATTTATCTTCATGGACTCAGGCCGCCGGTGATTCATGGCGATATCAAAGCGGTAAGGTTCTTACCGTTTCGGCGGTGTGTTATCCGACTCACAGTGATGCGCCCTGATATAGGCAAATGCCTTAGTTTACCAGGGTCCTTGGGCGGTCTTGTCGGACTTTGGTCTCGCTGTGGCAGCCTCAGAGTCGCCCTCCGGCCTGACGACATCCCATGGGCTACTGGGAGCGATTCGGTGGTGGAGTCCCGAGTTGTTCAATGGCGGACCTCGCTCCGCGTCGAGTGACATCTGGGCCTGGGCGTGTCTCTTGCTTGAGGTATGTGTGCCGCTATACAGTAATCCATCCAGCCCTGAAGGCTTACTTTCGCTCCCATAGGTCATGAAAGGACGCGTTCCGTACTCGTGGGTGGAGCAAGACGTTTTGGTTTTCAGAGCCGCTTGGAATGGGATGCTTCCAGATCCTGAAGATGAATTGAAGGGCCCATTGGATCTGTGGTCCGTGATTCGAATGTGCTGGGAAGTCGCACCAGAGAAGCGTGAAACTGGAGCCGTGGTCTTGAAAAGGTTGGAAACCTTGGTGAGATAGGATATATGTGGTCACCAACGGGATCGTTCGTATCTAAACACGCGATCCATATACATAGATCAACATCGTCGAGAGACATGATTCACATCGCTGGGCCAGTCTCCTCGACCGCGCGACTCGACGTTATACAAAATTCCTAACGGTCGGAAACCGTGTCGACCTGGACGCAGCCATCGCGCATCAGCAGGAGGTGGTACAAACACGACCCCCAGGACATCCCGGTCGTTCGGCCATCGTCGAAAACATGGCCATGTACTTCGATACCCGGTTCAAGGGATTCGGGAATCACGCAGACCTCGACGCAGCCATCGCATATCAGCAAGCAGCCTTACAATTACGGCCTCCAGGACATCCCGATCGCCCAAATACGGTCTATAACATGGCCGTGTATTTGGATGTACGGGCTACGATAGACTCCAACAGTTCCGATCGTGACGCAGCGATAGGCTATTACCAAGAGTCGCTTCAGCTCCAGCGTTCGGTGAATTCAGACTGCTGCGACTCTCTCCGAAGGCTCGCTTCGCACCTTCACTCTCGATTCGTTCAAGACGGAAACCTCGCCGACCTCGACGCGGCCATCGCATACCAGCGGGAGGCGGTGCAGTTGAGACCTATAGGGCATCCTAAACGCTCGAAGATTGACCGCAAGATGGCGACATACTTGGGTGCGCGCCGGGCGGCCACGGACGCGAAACGCGACGCGGCAGTCATCGTGTATCAGCCGGAGGATCTGCAACCCATATCTCCGGAACAACCTGAATACGCTCTCGCTCTGATTAATATGCTTCCAGACCTGCGTATGGAGCCGAATGAAAGGGATGGGCAGAAGGATCTTAGTAAGCTTACAACATGGCTTTCCAAATTAATTCCACACCGGCGCTTTACCTTATGAGGATGACGATCGTATACCTTAGAGTGTTCTTGTAATCTTCGTTACCCCGTGATGCCACAGCGAATCGACTTTTGTTTAGTTTTGTATAATATGGTATGGCTGGCGTTGATGTCAAGAGCGTTCGGTCCTTGGCAGACCTGATTGTTGTTGCTAGATCCTTGCCTTGGCCACATCAATTCGACACATGAAGTAATAATCATGTCTAGATGCAAAGAAAACCGTCAAGAGGCTCACGCAGACCCCTTGATTGAATTTAACAACACATATAACTAATCGATAATGATATGCGGATTCTTTCCATGTTCCTCGCTTTGTTGTACCCCATTTCACCATTGCCCCCACTCATGTACCGCACTCGAGACCGATTTGACATAACTGGTGGTTTTCATCCTCACATTATCGAGTGTCCATGCTACCTCGTCGTTTATCTCCGTGTCGTTTGTCGAAGGGTTTACTTTCCGTCGTTTCCCGCTCGGTGCAGGACTAGATGATGAGACCTCACGATTGCGTTTCACAAACCTCACACTTGCTGTCACAGAAGAAGCTGAGGTACTGGAAACTTCTGAAGCAAATAAAATGGAGGCGATGAGTGAGGATGGAATAACGACGTGATAAGACGGAACTGATAGGCGTACCACTCGAGGTCGAAACGTCGCCCGCTAACATGCCTTCAATGATGAGCTCGCTCAGATTTGCGCAGATCGGACCGCTTCCCATTGTATTGGCTAGAGCTACGCCTACCGAATCCGTAGGAATCGCTGTTGATGAAGGCAAAGAAGCAAAAGGCATACGTCTTAGTGGTAGAGAAGAGTAACCTCGGAGGATGTAAAACACTTGCCACTTGACGTCAAAGGGTTACTATCACCCTCTGCGACGGATCCCTCAGAGATGACGATAGTATCGGTCGCGAGGCTTGACGCGTTGTTTCCGAGCAGTGAATGTCGGCGCATGGCTTTCACGGTCCACCTCTCTTTCGGCGACTCTTCGAGAAGTTTATGGAGGAAATCTAAAACTGAGAGTGTCCAAAGCACCTATTAGTGGTTTTGACAGAACATGGCCTCCTGGTGCTTACTCACCCAGTGAGTCCCTGTTTGCGATCACGTCCCATTCAATGATCTTAGGTGTTGTGTCAGAATCCTTGAAATAAGTGGACCCAAAGAGCCTGAGTTGAGAAAGCAGAAAGGTCTCGAATTGGCCGCATTCCCCATTAGAATGCATGTTGATACGACCCACATCCACCAAAGAATCAATCCAACATCATAGGCATCAACCTTATTATCGTGCTTAAGGCCTTTCTGGACTTCCGGGGACATCCAGGATAGGGTGCCTGATTTTCCCTGCAACTGTAGCGTTAGCGGCGGGCGTATTGATGAAGAGTAGTTACGAAGCTCGCTCCGTTCGCTCCGTTCACACTGGTATGCGATCAGGTGTTTGTCAGCGTGTATACTAGTCTAGGATGTAAATACATTGATGGTCCACTTGATCGCCCTGGGGATAGTGATAGTCATTTTGGAGGATTGAACCCTGAACCGCAGGTTGGGTGAAGGACTCCGGAGGATGCGGCGCTTTGGGGGAAAGCGGAAAACCGAATCCTCCTGAGTGGATCCTTGCGCCGGGGGAGTGGAACGCGACGTCCAAAGCCCCCAAAGGCTGTGCGGTTCGGGGTCGGTCGGTGGGTGTTTCGAGATCTGCGAATCTCGCCGGTGAACGAATAGTAATCGATTAGCTTGAGGAGTACGGAGAGGTAGAGCTAGATGAGATACTCGTTTGTTCGTGTGTGTTTACTCCGCTGTCGCGAGCCGCCGCACTCACTCCGTCAGTGCTCGCAATGTACAACTCACGGTGTGGGTCGGGCCTCGTGCTGAGATACCAAAATCGGTGACCATAACCTTCAGCTTCTTCCCATCTTCAATGAGGAGGATATTTGGTGGTTTGAGATCCCGGTGAATAAATCCTTGTTCGTGGATATACTTCGAAATCAAGCAGGAGGTAAGTCAATTGCTTCAAGAGCTCCATTTACGCACAGCACTTACTATGAGGTCTTCCATAATTTGTTTTAGGATATCCAACACCTGATCAAGAGGTAATTGTCGTACAGGATGGTCGGCCAGTGACCGCGTTGCAAGAGGCATAAACAAAACTGTGAAAGACATGTATGTTAGTGGTATTCTGGAGGCGTCCGTATAAGAGACGAATCACCCACTTATTTTGTACTTTCCCTCCATGACCCAGTCAAGAAGCCGCAAAACATGGGTATCGTTAAGATCCTTCCACACTTTTAGCTCGTTCTTCGTCATCTTGGCTCCTCGCCGAAGCGCCTTCGCTACCTTATCATCCTTGTGTGACTTTTGGTCCGGAGATTGGATTGGGAGGCCGCTGCTGTCACGACTATAGTCTATAACTTTACATGCGAACTTCTCCGAGTTTGCCGGGTCAAGCCCTGACTTTTGTACCTCGAAGACGCGGCCATATCCTCCCTTTGCAATACTTGCTAGTATTTCATAGGATGCTTTAGAGGTTTGAATGATGTCCTGTTATAGATAATATGATTGTAAGCAGGAGTACACGACTGACACACTCGGGAGCTACTGACAGCCTTGGGCTTGGCGCCGAGGGCGTCTACAAGGGGAGAAGAAGCGTAAGGGTACAAGCCACACTGGTAGTTCTGTATGAAATCCTAGGCCCCCATACCTGAATTATTCAAGGGGCCTCCTGCATCTCCTTTCTGGAACCTCTGCTTCAATCCTTCCTCCTCAGCGAATTCAAGCTATTGATTGAAACACGTAAGCGGCTGAAAACCGCTGAAGCTCATAGACCCTCGTCGCCTCCACCGTAGGTGGGAACTCCTCCATATACGAAACAAGCCGATTTTCTGAGGTTGAGGTCACTAATTCAGGGTTAGGGACGGGGACTGCGTCGCATCCCTGAGCCTCACCCACGTGGCTTGGACTTGAAGCACACGACAACGACGGGGATTAGTGGTGGAAGGGAAGCGGGTGCTTAAAGTCGAGGGGACGAAGATACTAGTTCAAGTCGCAACTTTCAGTGCTGTCTCACCGGACCGATCAGAGTGTTTGCAACCAACCAACACTCAACGCAGTTGGTTTTTAAAGGGCGCATGACCTTTTTCAACTATTTATCTGCCCAAAAAACAGCTTGAGTTGGAACGTATCCCTTCCTCTCCCCCCGATCTCTAGAACCGCTCGCCCTCGTCCTCAGGCGGGGTGCTTTCCCAAATCTTGAGCCAAGCGAGTCCTCACCACTTCCGATATGGTGATCTTGCTACTCCAGTCGTCTACACAGGCAGCCAAGTCCTCTTCCGACGCTAGGTGCTTCCCTGCCCCATCATTTTGAGCTTCGTATATACAACGCTAATAATACTACGACGACGATAGGACGGCATGAAGAAGTTGAACGGCGTTCTTGCGGGTGTGGGGCCTTCGTGGATGCCTCCCTTGGTCAGGTGGCATCTTGCGAAGGGCGTGAATACGCCGGTCTGGTCGTTCCTTCCCAGCATGGATTGATCGATCAGTGGAGCGAGTCCATGCCTCTAGAGCAGTGATCTGTGTCACGTCGAAGTCGATCCTTCTTGCCCTACCTGCATGATACCCCTTGACCACTAAGATGACCTCCAGGCGATTTGGCGCTGTTGTAAGGCGAGTCTGTATTCATTTCCGCCCGCAACCTCCAGAACGGTTACTGATTAAGCCCACGATCTTCTTATATTTCTTTCTACATCACCTCATCCCAACACTTCACCACATTGTCTACGTGCTACGCCATTGTCGAGATTTACCCTTGACTCTCCCTCAGTCAACAAACGAATCGCCTGTTGGGGGTTTCTTTCGGTGTTTTGACGCGAGAGGGGCACCGCTGCTCTAGGGCGGGCAGATGATACTACGATAGTTGATACTCCGTTCCCATCACGAGGTACCCCCCTCAGGCGATTCATTTGTTGGCCGCCATGCGTCGAAGCTGTTCCGAACGTCAGTTTTTTTCATTACCCTATACTTACATTCTCGTCTGACGCCTTCCTTTCGGTTTTTTTTTAACATCCTTGACCGCCGGTCTCATAATATTTTTAATCATGTTTTTAACTTGGATCTCTGGTCTTGTATAATATATGTATATCGCATTCTTACTACCGATCGCTGGCGTGTCTAGGTCTTTCGGCCACATGCTAACGTGATTAATTATCATGAATCCGCATGGTATATGATAGGATATATAATATAAGCCCACATGTAGGCAAGTGTACGTCGCGGTCTATGAGGCAAAAGACGCGTGAGGATTCCGAGCACACCATCTGGTTTAAGCATTCATGCCTAGATGATCCTCTGCTTGACGATACCTCTTCTTCAATCCCTTGTTACTACGTTTGGGCTGTTAATCGAAACGTGTAAGTGGTTGGGAACAATCACGGCAGCAGAGTGTAAGTAAGGATACTCCCCACCTCTGCTACCGATGGCGGGAACTCTTTCATACATGGGGCAAGCTTATAACTATCACCTTTCAGCAGGAGCTGCTTCAATTACAACCTCTAGCCCAGCGTGATCGCCCAATCTGGCTCTGCCGAATGGCCCAATTTGTATACTCCCGCTATATTGAAGACGGAAACCGTGTGGACATCGATACCTGCATCGCGTACCAGGCAGAGGCGCTGCAATTACGACCTCCTAGACATCGCGATCGCCCGGCGAGTCTCAACCAGATGTCCCAATACCTATTCGACCGCGATACGGCAAAAACCCGCGCAAACCACGACATCGCCATGGATACCAGAAAGAGGCGCTGGTATTATAATCCCCAAAGACGCCATGACCTCTCGAAACCTATTCAGCATACGTCGGAGGCACGAACCACACGAGATTCTGACAGTCCTGGGCTCCGGGTAGACCAACAGAAAGCGCTATAGTCTTTATCCCCACAATAGCCCGAACATTCTTGCCGGTATGCCCTGCTCGACGTCAAACACAACTCTTGGTACGACTTTGCAGCTTTCTCCCTGCCCATTCTGTTCTTTTATGCTTGTTGTAATGAGCACTCTATATCTTTCGTTCCGCCATGACAGAATAAGTTGTGTTTTAATTCAATAATGTGGGGGAGAGGCGTTTCATAGCCGTAGGTAACCGCAAGCGCATATTGGTTGGCAACATGTGTCTCCAGTTTCCGAGCCTGTCAGGCGCTATTGACTCGGCGTTCAATCTCGACCGCGAGTGCAGTGACGAACATTGAAGAAGTTAGTGGTACAACTCGGCATAACTGCATAAGGCGCCATCCCACTTAATTCTCAGTGATAGCTTGATCTTACCTTCAGTGCATACTGACTTCGGAGATTGGCTTATACTGAAATAGACTTGGAGGATCAGTGCAAGAAAAGGCATCATAATACCAAAGTTGATCGTGTGGATTGACCATGGTTGTGGACGCCGATTCCCCGTTGATGGATGGATCCCGACAGTCATCCAGGACTTGATGTTTTACTTGTACAACGCATAGAATTAATCAATATCTATATACGAATTATTTCAACGTTCATGTTCTCGCCTTGTTGCCCCACTTTCATCGCCTCCACTCACGTGTTGCACTCCAAACCGACTTGACATAGCTAGCAGTTTGTATCCTCACACCATCAAGTGACCATGCAATATCGTCATCGATCTCCTTATCGTTTGCTGACGGGCTTGCTTTCCGCCGTTTCGCGCTCGGCGCATCGATGGTCGTGACCTGGAGAAGACTGGACTCCGGGACCTCGCGTTTGTATTTCATAGATCTCGTACCCACTGACAGAGATGGAATTCGAGTACTGAGAACTTCTATCAATAGTGAGATGGAAGGTGACGAGTGAGGAATTTACAACGGGATCATAACACCGGGACTAATAAACTTACCACTCGAGGTCGAGACGTCACCCATGGGCATGCCTTCGACGATGGACTCGCTCAGGCTGGCCTTAATAGGGCCACTCTCCGTCAGTTCGGTTGGCGTGACGCTCGTCCAGTTCGCTGGTAATGGCGAGCCTTCGGGACGGGGGAATGGCATTGCCGTTGACAAAAGTAAGGATATACGGGTTGGTTGCGGAATAAACTACCCACAAGGATTATTTTCCAGTTGACTTCGAAACATCGCCATCGGGGCCGCCCTTGGCGACGGATCCCCTGAGATATGATGACGGTATCATTCGTGGTACTTGATGACACATGTGCGACCAGCGGATGTCGGCACGCGGCTTTCACGATCCATCCTTGTGCGGTAACTCTTCGAGCAGTCTGTGGAGAAAATCCAAAACTGGCGGTCTCCCAAGTTAGTGAACGTGGCTTTTAGAAGAGCAAACCCTTTGACGCTTACTCACCCAGTGAATCCTCTTTTGCAACTACCTCCCAGTCAATGACTTTAGGCACCGCGTTAGACTCTTTAAAATAAGTGGATTCAAAGAGCCTGTGGTGATAGGGAAGGAGTGTCTGGGATCTGTGCCATCTCCCATGAATTCTTTTTTTTTTCTTCTTTTGGTCACGACCCATATCCACCAAAGAACCAAACCAAGGACTTTGGCATATTTTGCACTAAGGTACCCAAAACTTGATCGGAGGATAGCTGTCGTACAGAATGCCCGGCGGGTGACCCTGTTGCGAGAGGCCTGACAAGGTCTGTCAAAGACATCTATGTCAACATCATGCTTGAGGGGCTCGTATAAAGGGTCAATTACCCACTTATCTTGTACTCTCCCTGTAAAGAAGGCGCAGAATGTGGGGTCCTTGACGTCTCTCCAGATATCGAGCTCGCTCATCTCCATCTTGGCTCCCAGCCGAAGTACTCTCGGTACATCGCCTCCCTTGACTGGGACGCCATTTTGGTCGCGAGAGTGGTCTACAATTTTGCATGCAATCTTCAGGTTCGCCCAGTCAAGCCCTCGCGGATGGTGCCATAACCCCCTTTGATGATACGCCCTAGTATAGCGTAGGATTCCTTGGCAGTTCGGATGACGTCTTGCCGTAACACATACAATGGTGAACAAAAATGAAAAGGTCCAGTAGGTTACTTCTTTGCTCAGGGTGGTGGGAAAAAAAGTGAGGACACCGAAAACACTCCAATCCTTCCTCACCGGCACTACAATATTAACATTGCTCCTGACGGTGCCAAAGAAATGATACTTATTCTCATCAATGGCGTAATGAAGGAGTGTTCTGACGATCAGCGCTATCCTCAAGAGAATCCTCTCCAAACCTTCACATGAGTATACTCACCACATCCTCGAAATGCTCTTGGTACCAGATTTCACTGTTATCTAACTTCAAAGCCCACCAGATTATCGTGTCTAGGATAGGTATTGAATTGGTACGCGCCTGTTTATATTCTCGTTATCAAATTCTTCTGACGAGTTTCACCGCAGCGCGCAGCGCTAGACTCGCTCGGGACATATCAGGTCAAATACGACCGGCTCCAGATAGATATGAACAATGAACTCGGGAGGGGCGGTTTTGGTGTCGTGAGGCGTGCACACTTGGGGGGACAAGTAGTCGCTGCCAAGATTCTTCGATCGGATGAAAGCAAAGACATCAGAGTTGCGAAGGTAAGCTCAGTATGCTAGCCTATCACTCTACAGTCTGATCATATATCGGAGCTAGAGACTTGTTCGTGAGATGAAAGTTTGGTCGGGGCTTTGTCATCCAAATATGCTACCTCTCATTGGCTTTTTACCTCAGTCAAACCCTGGACCACACCATCCTCGGGTGCCCCCTAATACCACATGAGGGCCTGAAGACTTTTTATTGCGGGACAACCCAGTGATGCTTGCCCACTGCACTTGGTGGGCCTCCCGTAGTCAAACTCCTGGACGTGGCCCAGTTAGCTCCTCTAGGCGCATGATACACTCAGCTGTCTCATATATCCTCATGGACTCAAGCCGCCGGTGATTCATGGTGATATCAAAGCGTAAAATTCTTACCATTTAGACAGTGTGCTATCTGACTTACAGTGATGCGCCCTAATATAGGCAAATGCCCTAGTTTACCAGGATCCTTGGGTGGTGTTGTTGGACTTTGGTCTTGCTATGACAGCTTCAGAGTCGCCACTAGCCTGAAAACATCCCATGGGCTTCTGGGAGCAATTCGTTAGTGGGGTCCCGAATCGTTCAACGACGGTCCTCGATCCGCGTCGAGCGACATTTGGGCGTGCCCCTTGTTTGAGGTGTGTATACCACAAATACTCCATCCAACTGTTAGGGTTTATGTACCCTGCTATAAATCATGAAAGGACACGTTCCATACTCGTGGTTTTCAGAGCCGCTTGGAACGGGTCGCTTCCAGAACCCGAAGACCGATTGAAGAGCCCCTTGGATCTGTCGTCGGTTATTCGAATGTCCTGGGAAATTGCTCCAGAGAAGCGCGCAAGCGGAGTCATGGTCTTGAAATAGTTGGATACCTTGGTGAGATTGGATGTGTATTGCTCACAACGGGATCGTATGTATCTAAGCACGCAATCCATAGATCAATATTGTTGAGAGGCACGACTTATGTTGCTGGGCCAGCCTCCTCGATCGCGCGACTCGACGTTATACAAAACTTCTAACGGTAGGAAACCGTGTCGACCAGGACGCAGCCATCGCGCATCAGTGGGAGGTGGTACAAACACGACCTCCAGGACATCCCGATCGTTCGGCCATCGTCGAAAACATGGCCATGTACTTCGATACTCGGTTCAAGGGATTCGGGGACCACGCAGACCTCGACGCAACCATCGCATATCAGCAAGCAGCCTTACAATTGCGGCCTCTAGGACATCCCGATTGTTCGACTACCGTGTGTAGCATGGCCGTCTACTTGGATATGCGGGCTACGATAGACTCCAATAGTGCCGATCGCGATGCAGCGATAAGCTATTACCAAAAGTCCCTTCAGCCCCAACGTTCAGCCGATTCAGACTGCTGCGACTCTCTCCGAAGGCTCGCTTCGCACCCCTACTCTCGATTCGTTCAAGACGGAAGCCTCGCCGACCTCGACGCGCATACCAGCGGGGGCGGTGCAGTTGAGACCTATAACGCATCCTAGCGTCGAAGATTGACCGTGAGATGATGACGTATATAGATGCACGCCGGCCGTCCCGGACGCGAAACGCGACGCGGCGGTGTCATCTTGTATCAACCGGAGGATTTGCAACCTATATCTCCGGAACAGCCTGAATATGCTCTCGCTCTGATCAATATGCTTTCAGACCTGCGTATGGAGTCGAACGAAAGGGATGAGCAGAAGGATCTTAAGCTTCCATCATGGCTTTCCACGCCGTCGCTTTGCCTTATGACCCATGACGATCACATATCTGGAATGTTTTGTAATCTTCGTTACTCCCGCCATGTTCACGGCGAATCGTTTATTGTCTAGTTCCGTGTGATACGGTATGGCCGGGGGGATATCAAGAGCTTGGCAGACCTGATTGCTATTGCTAGATCCTCTAATGAGCTATCCTTTTCTTTTCTTTTCACAACACATATAACGATCGATAATGATATGTAAATTCCTTTCAAGTTCCCCGCTCCATGGCTCCTCTTTCACTTTCACCCCCAATATCGCGCCGCACCCCAAACCGACTTGACATAACCAGCAGTTTTCCTCCTCACACGATTCAACGTCCATGTTGCCTCATCATTGATCTCCTTGGAGCTTGTCGAGTGGTTTGCTTTCCGTCGTTTCGCGCTTGGTGCTTCATCAGCTATGACGCGGAGGAGACTGGATGTTGAGCCCACACGATTGCGTTTTGCAGACCTCACACCCGCTGGCGTAGGGGGACCTGGAGCACTGGAATCATCTAAAAAAAATGAAATGGAAGGGGTGAGGAGATGGATAACAACGGAACTAATAGGCGTACCACTTAAGGTCGAGACATCGCCCGCAAGCATGTCTTCGACGATAAACTCGCTCAGGTCAGTTTCGGTGGGACCATTCCTCGTTGATGCGATTGGAGCAACGCTTGTTGACGCCGCGGGAATCGCTGGGACGTCGGTAGGCGTTGGCAAGTGCGCTATTGGTAAATGCAAAGAAGCAAAATATATATTAGTCGTAGAAAGGAGTATCCTTGTAGAGTTTAAAAGACTTGCCAGTTGACGTCGAAGCGTTATCATCGCTCTCAACGACAGATCCCTGGGGGATAACGACCGTATCCGCTGCAGGGATTGGCGCGATGTGTCCTACCAGAGGATGTCGGCGCGCTGCTTTCACAGTCCACCGCTCTTTCGGCGACTCTTCGAGAAGTTTATGGAGGAAATCCAAAACTGGGAGTTGTCCCAACCGCATATTAGAGAACGTGGCTTTCACAGAACATGGTTGCTCACCCAGCGAGTCCTCGTTTGTGATCACGTCCCAGTCGATGATCTTAGGCGTCGTGCCAGAATCCTTGAAATAAGTGGACCCATAGAGCCTGCGTTGGGAAAGCAGAAAGGTCTCGAATTAGCGGCATTTCCCATTAGAATGTGTGTTGACCTGACCCACATCCACCAAAGAATCAACCCAATCGCATAGGAATCGACTTTATTATCGTGCGTGAGCCCGCTCTGGACTTCCGGGGACATCCAGGATAATGTGCCCGATTTTGCCTGAAACAGTCGCATTAGTAGGCGTGTTTGATAAAAGGTGGTTGCGACATGTGTACTCACGGTGTGGGTCGGACCTTGCGCTGAGATGCCAAAATCTGCGATCACGACTTTCAACTCCTCTCCATCCTCGGTGAGCAGGACATTCGGCGGTTTGAGATCGCGATGAATGTATCCACTGTCGTGGATGTACTTCGAAATCAGGTACGAGGTAAGTTGATTTCTCCAGAAGCTCATCAAGGCAGAAAACGTACTACGACACCATCCATAATTTGCACCAAGATACGTAAAACCTTGTCGAGGGATAGTTGTCGTACGGGATGGTCGGCAAGGGACCCCGTAGCACGATGCATAAAGAATGCTGCGAAAAGACGTACGTTAATACCATGCTTGAAGAGTCCGTACAATAGACCGACTACCCACTTATCTTGTACTTTCCCTCCTTGACCCAGTCAATTAGCCGCAGAACATGGCGGTCGTTTAGGTCTTGCCAGATGTTGAGCTCGTTCTTCGCCAACTTGGCTCCTTGCCGAAGCGCCCTTGCTACCTTGTCGTCCTTTTTTGACTTTCGGTCTGGAAGTTGGATCAAGAGGCCGTTGTGGCCACGAGCATAATCTATGACTTTACAGGCAAACTTCTCCGAGTTCGCCGGGTCAAGCCCTGACTTCTGGACCTCGAAGACGTAGCCATATCCTCCCTTCGCGATTTTTGCTAGTATATCGTAGGATGCTTTAGAGGTTCGAATGACGTCCTACTGGAGATATAATAGCCGTAAGCAAGAGTGCACGGCTGACAAGGTCAGGAAGTACTTACTGCCTTGGGCTTAGCGTTGAGGGCGTCTATGAGGAAAGAAGAAGCGTAAGCGTACAAGCCACGCAAATATCTCTGTATGAAAGTCTATGGTCCCATACCTGAATCGTGTAAGGAGCCTCTTGCACACGCTTGCCGGAACCTCTGCTTCAACTCCTCTTCATCGGCGATTTCGAGCTGTTGATTGAATTGAGACACGTAAGTGATTGGGGATGGTTACAGTAGGAGATAGACAAATACAAACCCTCGTCGCTGCAACCGTAGGTGGGAACTCTTCCATACCGAAACAGGCCGATTTTCTGTTGTACGATATTTCAGGGGTTAGGGACGGGCTGCGTCGCGTCCCTGAGTCTCACTCACGTGGCTTGGACTTGAAGCGCGGTCAGGGAATTATTGCTGGGCGGGAAACGTGTGCTTAAGACGGGAGAGGGAGGGGGGGAGGGGAAGAGAGAGACCAGTTCAAGCCGTTACGCTCAGTCTTAGTCGTCCTGGCCTCGCCGGACCGATCGGTGTGTTTGCGAGCAACCAACACTGAACGCAGTTGGTTTTAGAAGGCCCCATGACTGACCGTTTTCACGAGCGCTCCACCCACAGAAATAGCTCACTCGTTTGATCTGTCAAACGTTTCCCATCCTCTCTCCCCCTCCCTTTGAGATCCCTCTCTTTCTCCCTTACCACATCTCATTCTTCAGACCATAGCCCTTTCCCTGATCTGATCAAGTGAGCTGCAACCCCTCACGAGATGGAGATTTGGACCGATTCGCGTTCTTCTGGTCTCAATCGCCCGAGGGATTCCGTCAAGTTCTTGTCGATGCTCAGCGTAACATCAAGTGGGTGCTTCCCCGCTCCATCACTCCCAGCTTTGTCTACGCTAACAGTACTACGATATGAATAGGATGACATAAATTGGAGAAGTAGTTTGGACGGCGTTCTTGCAGGTGTGGGGCTTTCGCGGATGCTCCCATTGGTCTGGTGGCATCTTTGCGAAGGGCGTTGTTAACGCGGCCTGGTCTCTCTCTCTCTCGGCGTGGATTGATTGGCCAGGCTGCGTGTCCAATCCTCTGGAGCGGGGTCTGTGTCAGCGTCGAAGTCGATCCTTCTTGCCCTACCTGCATGATACCCCTTGACCACTAAGATGACCTCCAGGCGATTTGGCGCTGTT